>WNWK01005094.1:0-127130 GCA_009830355.1 Cherax destructor | reverse complement strand
GCATAAATGGAGAGAAATCAGAGTGGGGGCGCGTCTCAAGCGGTGTTCCACAGGGGTCAGTTTTGGGCCCCCTGTTGTTTACAATTTACATAATCGACATAGATGATGGAATAAATAGCAACACAAACAAATTTGCTGATGACACCAAAATAGGCCGTCCAATTCATTCTAATGTGGACATTAGAGCACTCCAGGATGATTTGAATAGACTGATGCAGTGGTCGGAGAAGTGGCAGATGCAGTTTAATGTAGATAAATGCAAAGTTCTAAATGTTGGGCAGGGCAATAACCATGCCACAAATAAACTGAATAATGTAGTTCTTATTACTTGGGATTGCGAGAAGGATTTAGGAGTTCTGGTTAGTAGTAATCTTAAACCAAGACAACAGTGCATAAGTGTTCGCAATAAAGCTAACAGAATCCTTGGCTTCATATCTAGAAGTATAAATAATAGAAGACCTCAGGTTGTTCTTCAACTCTATATATCTTTGGTTAGGCCTCATTTAGATTGTCGTGTCAGTATCATATATACACTTGTGTAGTGTATTAGAATCTTCCAAGCTTTACATAGCCGGTCCCTTTGCGTGTGACGTCAGATGCTTGTGCGCATGTGTATGCCCAGAGACAGGCGTCGGGCTCACTACGCCATAGACCTACGACTGGACAGGTGTTGGGTTACTATTCCTCTCTCACGTAATATATCTACTCCACCATCCATCCGTGAGTTTACTTCATACCCATATTTATCTCTTCCAATACCCACACGACAAGATTATGCTGCACAGTTCTGGTCACCGTATTACAGAATGGATATAAATGCTCTGGAAAACGTACAAAGGAGGATGACAAAGTTGATCCCATGTATCAGAAATCTTCCCTATGAGGATAGACTGAGGCCCTGAATCTGCACTCTCTAGAAAGGCGTAGAATTAGGGGGGATATGATTGAGGTGTATAAATGGAAAACAGGAATAAATAAAGGAGATGTAAATAGCGTGCTGAAAATATCCAGCCAAGACAGGACTTGCAGCAATGGTTTCAAGTTGAAAAAGTTCAGATTCAGGAAGGATATAGGAAAGCACTGGTTTGGTAATAGAGTTGTGGATGAGTGGAACAAACTCCCGAGTACCGTCATAGAAGCTAAGACGTTGTGTAGTTTTAAAAATAGGTTAGATAAATACATGAGTGGGTGTAGGTGGGTGTGAGTTGGTCCTGACTAGCTTATCCTACTAGGTCAGATGCAGTGCTCCTTCCTTAAGTGAATGTAACCTGACCTGGCTGGGTCGGGCATTGGCTTAAGCTGGTTGGAGACTTGGACCTGCCTCGCATGGGTCAGTAGGCCTGCTGCAGTGTTTCTTCTTTCTTATGTCCTTATGTTCATCTTTCAAGCTCATGCCTCTATCCTTTTTTTCCAGCTCATGGGTCTATCCTTCTTTCCAGCTCATGGTTCTATCCTTCTTTCCAGCTAATGCCTCTATCCTTCTTTCCAGCTCATGGGTCTATCCTTCTTTCAACCTCATTCCTCTATTCCTTCTTTCCAGCTCATGCCTCTATTCTTTCTTTCTAGCTCATGCCTCTATTCCTTCTTTCCATCTCTTGCCTCTATTCCTTCTTTCCTGCTCATGCCTCTACCCCTTCTTTCAAGCTCATGCCTCTATCCCTTCTTTCAAGCTCATGCCTCCATCTCTTCTTTCAAGCTCATGCCTCTATCCCTTCTTTCAAGCTCATGCCTCCATCTCTTCTTTCAAGCTCATGCCTCTACCCCTTCTTTCAAGATCATGCCTCCATCCCTTCTTTCAAGTTCATACCTCTATCCTTCATTTCCAGCTCATGCCTCTATCCTTCCTTCCAGCTCATGCCTCTATCCTTCCTTCCAGCTCATGCCTCACAAGGATTTTTTCTTTGCTTACGTGCTATTTCCGTCACTGCTATTTACCTGGTTATTGAACATGGAAAATCACCTGTCATGAATCTTTCTCTTTAGATGATACTCTCAGTGCTGACTCTATTATGACTGCAACACACCAAGTAGCAATGTCTGGCGTGTGTTACTGTCATAGATGGTAATATGGTAACTGTGAACCTATTATGTGATTATGGCAGGAAGCTGGCGTGAGCTGCTGCAAACAGTGGTTCCTAGTAACGCAGATGCTCACATGGTGGACACTGTTGCTGACACAGGATCACGGTATGCAGCAATCAACGTACACTGCTGTAGATAATAGTGTCTGTTGACTCAGGAATTTTGTAACCACTGTCCTTATAGTAGGCCACTGCAGCAGCTACTGCTTGCTCAGCTGCTGGGCTCATCGGTGAGAGTGTCTTTTGAAGCTTACAGTAATAGCTGGGCGGTGGTCGTGTTGTGCCTCTCACTTTAATAGCTGGGTGGTGGTCGTGTTGTGTAACGCTCACAATAATAGCTGGGTGGTGGTCGTATTGTGTAACACTCACAGTAATAGCTGGGTGGTGGTCGTGTTGTGTAACACAGTAATAGCTGGGTGGTGGTCGTGTTGTGTAACACAGTAATAGCTGGGTGGTGGTCGTGTTGTGTAACACAGTAATAGCTAGGTGGTGGTCGTGTTGTGTAACACAGTAATAGCTGGGTGGTGGTCGTGTTGTGTAACACAGTAATAGCTGGGTGGTGGTCGTGTTGTGTAACACAGTAATAGCTGGGTGGTGGTCGTGTTGTGTAACACAGTAATAGCTGGGTGGTGGTCGTGTTGTGAAACACAGTAATAGCTGGGTGGTGGTCGTGTTGTGTAACACAGTAATAGCTGGGTGGTGGTCGTGTTGTGAAACACAGTAATAGCTGGGTGGTGGTCGTGTTGTGAAACACAGTAATAGCTGGGTGGTGGTCGTGTTGTGTAACACAGTAATAGCTGGGTGGTGGTCGTGTTGTGAAACACAGTAATAGTTGGGTGGTGGTCGTGTTGTGAAACACAGTAATAGCTGGGTGGTGGTCGTGTTGTGTAACACAGTAATAGATGGGTGGTGGTCGTGTTGTGTAACACAGTAATAGATGGGTGGTGGTCGTGTTGTGAAACACAGTAATAGCTGGGTGGTGGTCGTGTTGTGAAACACAGTAATAGCTGGGTGGTGGTCGTGTTGTGTAACACAGTAATAGCTGGGTGGTGGTCGTGTTGTGAAACACAGTAATAGCTGGGTGGTGGTCGTGTTGTGAAACACAGTAATAGCTGGGTGGTGGTCGTGTTGTGTAACACAGTAATAGATGGGTGGTGGTCGTGTTGTGAAACACAGTAATAGCTGGGTGGTGGTCGTGTTGTGTAACACAGTAATAGATGGGTGGTGGTCGTGTTGTGTAACACAGTAATAGCTGGGTGGTGGTCGTGTTGTGTAACACAGTAATAGCTGGGTGGTGGTCGTGTTGTGTAACACAGTAATAGATAGGTGGTGGTCGTGTTGTGTAACACAGTAATAGATGGGTGGTGGTCGTGTTGTGTAACACAGTAATAGCTGGGTGGTGGTCGTGTTGTGTAACACAGTAATAGCTGGGTGGTGGTCGTGTTGTGTAACACAGTAATAGCTAGGTGGTGGTCGTGTTGTGAAACACAGCAATAGCTGGGTGGTGGTCGTGTTGTGTAACACAGTAATAGCTGGGTGGTGGTCGTGTTGTGTAACACAGTAATAGCTGGGTGGTGGTCGTGTTGTGTAACACAGTAATAGCTGGGTGGTGGTCGTGTTGTGTAACACAGTAATAGCTGGGTGGTGGTCGTGTTGTGAAACACAGTAATAGCTGGGTGGTGGTCGTGTTGTGAAACACAGTAATAGCTGGGTGGTGGTCGTGTTGTGTAACACAGTAATAGATGGGTGGTGGTCGTGTTGTGAAACACAGTAATAGCTGGGTGGTGGTCGTGTTGTGTAACACAGTAATAGATGGGTGGTGGTCGTGTTGTGTAACACAGTAATAGCTGGGTGGTGGTCGTGTTGTGTAACACAGTAATAGCTGGGTGGTGGTCGTGTTGTGTAACACAGTAATAGATGGGTGGTGGTCGTGTTGTGTAACACAGTAATAGATGGGTGGTGGTCGTGTTGTGTAACACAGTAATAGCTGGGTGGTGGTCGTGTTGTGTAACACAGTAATAGCTGGGTGGTGGTCGTGTTGTGTAACACAGTAATAGCTAGGTGGTGGTCGTGTTGTGAAACACAGCAATAGCTGGGTGGTGGTCGTGTTGTGTAACACAGTAATAGCTGGGTGGTGGTCGTGTTGTGTAACACAGTAATAGCTGGGTGGTGGTCGTGTTGTGTAACACAGTAATAGCTGGGTGGTGGTCGTGTTGTGTAACACAGTAATAGCTGGGTGGTGGTCGTGTTGTGTAACACAGTAATAGCTGGGTGGTGGTCGTGTTGTGTAACACAGTAATAGCTGGGTGGTGGTCGTACTCAGGTCTCGCTCAGCTTTAACGATATTTTTCGTTCTATTTTGTTGTTCTTATTGATTTATGGTTAGTTTCACTTCAACAATTTCCGTCTCAATTTTTTTCTGTCACATTTTGAAATAATTTCCGTCACATATATTGAAGAAACGTCGCCATATTGTGACTGAAAAATACCGCACTCATTCGGATGGAAAAAATTGATGATTATTATCAAGTTTTACCTTGAAGATAGTGATTATTATCAAGTCTTACCCTGAATATAGTGATTATTATCAAGTCTTACCTTGAAGATAGTGATTATTATCAAGTCTAACCTTGAAGATAGTGATTATTATCAAGTCTTACCTTGAAGATAATGATTATTATCAAGTCTTACCTTGAAGATAGTGATTATTATCAAGTCTTACCTTGAAGATAGTGATTATTATCAAGTCTTACCTTGAAGATAGTGATTATTATCAAGTCTTACCTTGAAGATAGTGATTATTATCAAGTCTTACCTTGAATATAGTGATTATTATCAAGTCTTACCTTGAAGATAGTGATTGTTATCAAGTCATACCTTGAAGATAGTGATTATTATCAAGTCTTACCTTGAAGATAGTGATTATTATCAAGTCTTACCTTGAAGATAGTGATTATTATCAAGTCTTACCTTGAAGATAGTGATTATTATCGAGTCTTACCTTGAAGATAGTGATTATTATCGAGTCTTACCCTGAAGATAGTGATTATTATCAAGTCTTACCTTGAAGATAGTGATTATTATCAAGTCTTACCTTGAAGATAGTGATTATTATCAAGTCTTACCTTGAAGATAGTGATTATTATCAAGTCTTACCTTGAAGATAGTGATTATTATCAAGTCTTACCTTGAAGATAGTGATTATTATCAAGTCTTACCCTGAAGATAGTGATTATTATCAAGTCTTACCTTGAAGATAGTGATTATTATCAAGTCTTACCTTGAAGATAGTGATTATTATCAAGTCTTACCTTGAAGATAGTGATTATTATCAAGTCTTATTTTGAAGGTAGTGATTATTATCAAGTCTTACCTTGAAGATAGTGATTATTATCAAGTCTTACCTTGAAGATAGTGATTATTATCAAGTCTTACCTTGAAGATAGTGATTATTATCAAGTCTTACCTTGAAGATAGTGATTATTATCAAGTCTTACCTTGAAGATAGTGATTATTATCAAGTCTTACCCTGAAGATAGTGATTATTATCAAGTCTTACCTTGAAGATAGTGATTATTATCAAGTCTTACCTTGAAGATAGTGATTATTATCAAGTCTTACCTTGAAGATAGTGATTATTATCAAGTCTTACCCTGAAGATAGTGATTATTATCAAGTCTTACTTTGAAGATAGTGATTATTATCAAGTCTTACCTTGAAGATAGTGATTATTATCAAGTCTTACCTTGAAGATAGTGATTATTAACAAATCTTACCTTGAAGATAGTGATTATTATCAAGTCTTACCTTGAAGATAGTCTTGGCGGGAGCGAAACGATCTCTTTATTTTCCTCTCGGAAGTTTTTGATTGCACAATGTAACACAGTTTTTTTCCTGGCAAGTAAGTGTTATTTTCCAACTCCTTTTGTTGAAAAACAATAGAAAATGCCCATTATTCCTTTTAAACTTTGCTTTTGTTGCTTACTGGATGAATTTTTGACAAGAAATGGCTAAATTTCAATATTTTTTGATAGTTTTGGATGTAAAACAAAAACATATAATAAAATAAATAAAATTTACATAAATAAAATAAAATTTAAACAAATTTTATTTTAAGCTTTCTGAAACATATTTATAAAGTTAAAAATGAGAAGTTTTTTTTTTTTTTAGATTTGCGAGCATGCAACAAATCCCTTTCCCGTTTAAGCCCCCAAATGTTGTCTGCCATCATGTTTTCATTATAAGATTCCTGATATCTGTGGTCAAAGTCCATTATATCTTGGTGAAAGCACTCCCCTTGCTCCTCTGAGTATGCTCCCATATTCTCCTTGAAAGTGTCAAGATGAGCATCAAGGATATGGACCTTAAGGGACATTCTACAGCCCATCTGACCATAGCTTTCTACCAAGGTCTCAACAAGTTGGACATAATTGTCAGCCTTGTTGTTGTCCAGAAAGCCCTGTGCTACAGCAACAAGACTCTCCCAGGCTTCCATTTCCTTCTCTGTGAACTTCTTTGGAAATTCTGAGCACTCAATGATTTTCCTGACTTGTGGTCCAGTGAAGATGCCAGCCTTCACCTCTGCCTCTGATAGCTTGGGAAAGCAGTCTTGAAGATGCTTGAAGGCTGCAGACTCTTTGTTAAGAGCTGTAACAAACAGTTTCATTACCCCTAGTTTGATGTGTAATGGAGGGAACAAAACCTTTTGAGGATCCATCAATGGTTTATGTTTAATATGTCTTCCTACTGAGAACTGGGTCCTTTGAGGCCAGTGCTTCCTCTGGTAATGTGCTACTCTCTCTACTATCGCAGTGACAGAGATAACAGGGTAACGTAGTGAAACCTCCTTGAAGTCCCATCAAAAATGCCACCATTTTGAACTCTCCAATAACCTCCCAGGAATACTTATCATAGTTCAAAGCTTCCAGTTGAATGAGCCAAGGGAAGAGATGAATACTTGCTTCCATTGTGCAGAAGTACAGCATTTAGGCTTCTGGAGGAGCTGTCAATGAAGAGTCTCCACTCATCTGGATTGCATGCAATTTCAATTGCATCAAACAGGCCTGATACATCATTGCAGTAGCACAACCTGTCTTCATTAGTGAAGAAGCTTGAGAAATGTTGGTGACGTTTTCTTTGACTTGACTCTTGCACACTTTCATCCACCAAGTCCCACTCCTTGAGCCTTGAAATCAAAAGCTCAGCATTTGACTTTGTCAAACCAACATCTCTGATAAGGTCATTGAGGTCTGTTTGGTTTGGGTAGTAAGGATTCCTTCCAACAGCTGCATCTTCATTTTCTGATTTACTGCTTTCTTCTTCTGACGGTTGACTCCTTTCTGGAGGTGTAGGTACAGGAAGATCAGCACTGTGTGGTACTGGTGCAATAGAAGAGGGAAGGTCTGGATAAGAAATAGCAGGTGCATTTTTCCCAGTTCGGCGTTTGTAAAGATCCACCAGGCAGAAGTAGCAGTTGGTTGAGTGATCAGTGGGTTCACCAGGCAGAAGTAGCAGTTGGTTGAGTGATCAGTGGGTTCACCAGGCAGAAGTAGCAGTTGGTTGAGTGATCAGTGGGTTCACCAGGCAGAAGTAGCAGCTGGTTGAGTGATCAGTGGGTTCACCAGGCAGAAGTAGCAGTTGGTTGAGTGATCAGTGGGTTCACCAGGCAGAAGTAGCAGTTGGTTGAGTGATCAGTGGGTTCACCAGGCAGAAGTAGCAGTTGGTTGAGTGATCAGTGGGTTCACCAGGCAGAAGTAGCAGCTGGTTGAGTGATCAGTGGGTTCACCAGGCAGAAGTAGCAGTTGGTTGAGTGATCAGTGGGTTCACCAGGCAGAAGTAGCAGTTGGTTGAGTGATCAGTGGGTTCACCAGGCAGAAGTAGCAGCTGGTTGAGTGATCAGTGGGTTCACCAGGCAGAAGTAGCAGTTGGTTGAGTGATCAGTGGGTTCACCAGGCAGAAGTAGCAGTTGGTTGAGTGAACAGTGGGTTCACCAGGCAGAAGTAGCAGTTGGATGAGTGATCAGTGGGTTCACCAGGCAGAAGTAGCAGTGGGTTGAGTGATCGGTGGGTTCACGTCATATTTTAGGAACAGCAAACTTCATGGCTCCTTTTTCTCCTTTATACCATCCAATAAAATAATAACATAATTAGTTTCTGTTACATTTCATTCAAAAAATGTTCCTATTCAAGATTTTACCCTTCATATAACTAATGACTTTCTTACCTTCCAATGTTTTCTTACAATGGTCACAAGCAACATGAGGTGCCCAGGTCTCGTCTTGGTCCACAACTGGCATGCCAAAATATGCTTTGTAAGCTTCACACATTTTTTTTAGATGCTGTTACAGAGAACTTCTTCGCTCTTGTCTTAATGAATTGACCACATGTGTAGCAGAATGCATCTGGAGAATGATTGCAGCCTCTTGATGCCATTTCACTTCTTCTGATGTGTCTTCTCAGCAAAACCCTAGAACATAATAGTTTTACATGTCTTTTTTGAAAGTGTTCCAGAAGTGTCTTGACCTCAAAAGAAAAGTTCTGGGCTCAAAATTGCTTTTTTAAATTTTTAGTTATAAAGAATTGGGAAATGAAGATTATGAAACATCATTATATAATATTTCTGTCGACTCTCTCTCTCTCTTCTACAAAAAATATATATATATATATATATATATATATATATATATATATATATATATATATATATATATATATATATATATATATATATATATATATATATATATGTCGTGCCGATTAGGTAAAACTTGCGATTTTGGCTTAAATAGCAACGCTCTTCTTGCCATATCAGACAAGTGAAAATTTGTGTATGCAATAATTTCGCAAAAATCATTCTGAACATAACAAAAAAAATATTTCATTGTGTTTGTTTATTATTAAATTAATGTTAACGTATCTAAAATATATTTAGTTGGGCTAGGCTAAATTAAATTGCGCTTGTTGTAATAAGGTTAGGTAGGTTTTCAAAGTTTCTCTTGGTACAAAATTATAAATTTTACATTAACATAAACGAAAAAATATATCTTCAAACGTATAAGAGAAAATTTTAGAAAGGACTTAATTTTAAATGAGTTCTTGCTAATTGACCAGTTTTACCTAATCGGCACGACATATATATAATATATATATATATATATATATATATATATATATATATATATATATATATATATATATATATATATATATATATACAAAATATATATATATATATATATATATATATATATATATATATATATATATATCAAGGAATCAATGCTCCTGTTTGGAGAGCATGAAATCACATCTTCAGAGGGTGTCCAGCAAGGGGACCCTCTCGCACCATTTCTCTTCTGTATAGCAGTTAGGGAAATCACAGTCAGACTGACCAGTGAGCTAAACATCTGGTTCCTGCATGATGGCACACTAGCAGGTACAAAGGAGTTCCTTCTAGATGATCTTACACAGGTGATGACACGGGGACAGGAAATGGGTATCATCCTGAATCCATCCAAATGTGAAATCATCTCAGTCAATCAGCAAGTGATAGATGCAATGATATCAAAACTACCAGGAGCAACAGTCATTGCCCCTACTAATAGTGTCTTGCTTGGAGCACCTCTGGGAAGCGATGCCATTGACAGAATTCTCAGGAAGAAACTGGAAGAATTGAGGAGAATGGAACAACGAATAGGCAATCTTGACACCCATGATGCCTTGTACCTTCTCACAAAATGCTTGAGTCTGCATAGGTTGACATATTTCCTAAGATGTGCTCCTTCATATGATAACCCCATACTGCACGAATATGACAGTATCCTGAGGCAGATCTTTACTAAAGTACTTAACCTTACTCTAGAAGATGGGCATTTGGACCAAGCTACACTCCCAGTCAGACTAGGAGGCATAGGTGTCCGCAAGTCATCTCAGATTGCTCTACCTGCTTTCCTGTCTTCATGCATTGCATCCAGAGGACTTGTAGCAGCAATTCTCCCTGAACATCTTAGGGACACGATTGGAATCCATGACCAAAAGTTCGTTGATGGAGCCAGGATCTGGGATAATCTAACAGGCTCTGAAACCAGGCCTGCTCCCCCCAACAACTACAAACAGTCGCACTGGGATGGCCCAATAGTAGAGAATATAGCCTCAGCAATGCTTCAGAGTGTGTCAGGGAAGGATAGAGCCCGCCTCCTTGCAGTGAGAGCTCATCATGCAGGGGACTTTCTTTTGGCTGTTCCCAACTCCAGCCTTGGCACACGCCTCGACCCACAGACCATCCGCATTGGTGTTACCCTTCGACTTACCGCCCCTATTCTCGCCGAACACAGGTGTATTTGTGGCAGTGAATCAGCAGACCGATTCGGGTACCATGGTCTTGTGTGTCGTAAATCCGAGGGAAAGAATGAAAGACATGAAGAGGTTAATAACATTATCAAGAGGAGCCTCACAACAGCCGGATGCCCAGCAGTAAGGGAGCCACCCCAATTATGCAGATCTGATGGCAGCCAAAAGCGTCCAGATGGTATCACCCTTCAAGCCTGGACAGACGGCAAGCAGGTGGTGTGGGACTACACATGTGCATCTACCTTGGCTGATACTTATCTCCAATACACCAGGGAGGAAGGAGTGGCAGCTGCCACCTTCAAGGAGTCCCAAAAGCCAAGAAAATAGGGAGAACTTGCCCATCATTATATGTTTGTGTGAGCGTGTTAGATAGGAATGAATGGAGACGAATGGTTTTTGGGACCTGACGATCTGTTGGAGTGTGAGCAGGGTAACATTTTGTGAAGGGATTCAGGGAAGCCAGTTAATTGATTTAGTTGGACTTGAGTCCTGGAAATGGGAAGTACAATGCCTGCACTTTAAAGGAGGTGTCTGGGATAGTGACAGCTGGGAGGGACTATTCTCAGCTGTCGTATTTGAGCGCCTCTGCAAAGGCAGTGATTATGTATGAGTGTGGCGAAAGTGTTGAATGATGATGAAAGTATTGTCTTTTTGGGGATTTTCTTTCTTTTTGGGTCACCCTGCCTCGGTGGGAGACGGCCGACTTGTTAAAAAAAAAAAAAAAAAAAATATATATATATATATATATATATATATATATTTTAACCAAGAACGAGTAGTATTGATCAATAACTTCACTGCACTAGCCAGGGGTCAAACCCATGATGCTTTGGCCCACCTCATGGTGAGCGAAAACACATGACGCTCTAGTCCACTGAAACACACAATCCTTAAGAGTAGCGCATCCAGTAGCACTGAATGTTGTACTCGCTACCCAAGGACATACGGTGGTGTGGACACCTCTAAGCTAATTTTATTCTACTCCCTGTTTGGTGTACTAGCTTGTAATGCAGGGTTCTGCATGACATTGTAATATATAGATATAGTGGAGAGAAGTGCCATAATTTTTATGAACTATGACACAATTGCAAATCATAATGTATGATCTATGGATAAATGTCAACCATAATTTTAGAAATATGCTATGCATTTTGTGGGTACTGTAAAGTAGTTTAAACTGTGAAATGTAAGGAAATCCTGCCAGGGACGTATTTTCCAACTGCGTTTTGGTTAGCAGGTGAAGCGTCGCTGGGGCGGTCACATGGAGGCAGCATTGAGTGAAGATGCTGGCGAGGAGCATTGTATTTGAGCTAAGTTCTTGTACTCCGCAGGTTAGGAAATTCACGCAATAGGCTACTTTAATGCTTACAAGTAGGCTCTCTGGGACTCTGACGTGGTCAGGGCTCGGTTGGTTGAGTTAGAGCTGGTGAATTTAGATAACATGTTTTCGGCAGGTGGAGCGCACAGCACACCACCCCCACACACCCAGTGTTTGTTTATTTTACGGCGACTCTTCATGCATCTGGTTTTAGGTGTTTCAGCGACGAGAGAGAGATGGGTGTAGATTTAGTCAGTGTATATAGTGTTATCTTAAATAAATGTATATTTTTCTAAAGAATTTTCCCTGAACCCTCTGATAACCAACCCAATCATGTGTTAAAATGCTGGTTTAGCGCTTTCTGTTTTGACTGGGATAGCCCTGGGTTGTCTAGTTTTACAGGTGATTTGTGTAACTTTTACCTTCTGCCCTTAGACAAGGTATTAGGCCCCAGGTAATCCCACTTTCTGTGTAACAAGCTCAACAAGCAGTATATTATATTATTGTAACCACGAACGAGTGGTATTGATCAATAACTACACTGCACTAGCCAGGGGTCGAACCCATGATGGTTTGGCCCGCCTCATGGTGAGCGAAAGCACATGACGCTCTAGTCCACTGAACCACACAATCCTTAAGAGTAGCGCATCCAGTAGAACTGAATGTTGTACTCGCTACCCAAGGACATACGGTGGTGTGGATACCTCTAAGTTAATTTCATTCTACTCCCTGTTTGGTGTACTAGCTCAACAAGCAGTATATTACATTATTGTAACCACGAACGAGTGGTATTGATCAATAACTACATTGCACTAGCCAGTGTAGGTTCGTGGTTACAATAATATAATCTATTGCTTGCTGAGCTAGTACACGAAACAGGGAGTAGAATGAAATTAGCTTAGAGGCGTCCACACCACCGTATGTCCTTGGGTAGCGAGTACAACATTAAGTGCTACTGGATATGATACTGTTAAGGATTGTGTGGTTAAGTGGACTAGAGCGTCATGTGTTTTCGCTCACCATGAGACGGGCCAAAGCATCATGGGTTCGACCCTGGCTTTGCATGTAGTTATGATTATATATATATATATATATATATATATATATATATATATATATATATATATATATATATATATATTATATATATATATATATATATATATGTGTGTGTGTGTGTGTGTGTGTTAGTTACCAGTTACCATTTTGTCGATTAGACACTAGGCCTGTTGTATGTATGTGTGTGTGTGTGTGTGTAACGAAACATTTCGAAATGTTTCGGCCCCGCCGGGAATTGAACCCGGGCCCTCCGTGCGTGAAGCAAGAGCGCTAGCCACCATGCCATCGGGGTGTGTGTGTGTGTGTGTGTGTGTGTGTGTGTGTGTGTGTGTGTGTGTGTGTGTGTGTCGTGCCGAATAGTTAAAACTTGCTATTTTAGCTTAAATAGCAACGCTCTTCTTGCCCATTAAGGCAAGCGAAAATTTGTGTATTCAGTAATTTCGCAAAGATCTTTCTGAACATATCGAAAATATATTTCATTGTGTTTGTGTATTATTAAATTATTGTAAACATGTCTAAAATATATTTAGTTGGATTAGGCTAAATTAAATTGCGCTTGTTATAATAAGGTTAGGTATGTTTTCTAAGGTTCTTTTGGTACAAAATTATTAATGTTTACATTAACATAAATGAAAAAATATATATCTTTAAACATATAGGGGAAAATTTTAGAAAGGGCTTAATTTTAAATGAGTACTTGGTAACTGACAAATTTTACTTATTCGGAACGACACATATATTCCTCATTCTAAATTTGAATTTCTTTGCCCAAACATTTTTTTGAAAGGTTTTAAGATTCATTCATTCTTACACAGGTAGACAGCTGCATAAGTTATTACATCCTACAGAACCAGAATTATTATTATTAATAGAGTAGCTCTATACTTCCCAAAATTGTGTCAAAAACATCTGTACCTTTGCTTTAAAAGAATAATGAGCTAACAACGCTGTTAAAATAATTTTATCCAATAGAGAAAGTTAGTTATTTTTAAAATTATTTTTTTTTGTAAAATTAGCCATATGTAGTCTACAAACATAAATATCATAGCTGTAATATGTATATTGGTAAATTAAAAGAATGCAGAGAATATACATCTCTGAAAAACTTTGACAGATCTAGTAGATAAAATAACAATTATGTAAACCCTCATTTAGTGCCATACGCCAATATTATGAAACCATAGACCACAATGTAGTAATGAAATCTTTCACTGTGTTGTCCAGTCGATACAGTACCATTGACACGACAACTGTGGAGTCTGTACCACTAGAGACAAATCATCAGTGTAACAATGAACGCTCAGTACCATTGACAAGACAATTGTGGAGTCTGAACCACTAGAGACAAGCCATCAGTGTAATAATGAACGCTCAGTACCATTGAGACGACAACTGTGGAGTCTGTACCACTAGAGACAAGCCATCATTGTTACAATAAACACTCAGTACCACTGAGACGACCACTGTGGAGTCTCTACCACTAGAGACAAGCCATCAGTGTAATAATGAATGCTCAGTACCATTGAGACGACAACTGTGGAGTCTGTACCACTAGAGACAAGCCATCAGTGTAATAATGAACGCTCAGTACCACTGAGACGACCACTGTGGAGTCTCTACCACTAGAGACAAGCCATCAGTGTAATAATGAACGCTCAGTACCATTGAGACGACAACTGTGGAGTCTGTACCACTAGAGACAAGCCATCAGTGTAATAATGAACGCTCAGTACCACTGAGAGACCACTGTGGAGTCTCTACCACTAGAGACAAGCCATCAGTGTAATAATGAAAGCTGAGTACCACTGACACGACAACTGTCGAGTGTGAACCACTAGAGACAAATCATCAGTGTAATAATGAACACTCAGTACAATTGACACGACAACTGTGGAGTCTGAACCACTAGAGACAAGCCATCAGTGTAATAATGAACGCTCAGTACCACTGAGACGACAACTGTGGAGTCTGTACCACTAGAGACAAGCCATCAGTGTTACAAGGAACACTCAGTACCACTGAGACGACCACTGTGGAGTCTGTATCACTAGAGACAAGCCATCAGTGTAATAATGAACGCTCAGTACCACTGAGACGACAACTGTGGAGCCTGTACCACTAGAGACAATCCATCAGTGTTACAATGAACATTCAGTACCACTGAGACGACCACTGTGGAGTCTCTACCACTAGAGACAAGCCATCAGTGTAATAATGAATGCTCAGTACCATTGAGACGACAACTGTGGAGTCTGTACCACTAAAGACAAGCCATCAGTGTAATAATGAACGCTCAGTACCACTGAGACGACCACTGTGGAGTCTGTACCACTAGAGACAAGCCATCAGTGTAATAATGAACGCTCAGTACCACTGAGACGACCACTGTGGAGTCTCTACCACTAGAGACAAGCCATCAGTGTAATAATGAATGCTCAGTACCATTGAGACGACAACTGTAGAGTCTGTACCACTAGAGACAAGCCATCAGTGTAATAATGAACGCTCAGTACCACTGAGACGACCACTGTGGAGTCTCTACCACTAGAGACAAGCCATCAGTGTAATAATGAATGCTCAGTACCATTGAGACGACAACTGTGGAGTCTGTACCACTAAAGACAAGACATCAGTGTAATAATGAACGCTCAGTACCACTGAGACGACCACTGTGGAGTATGTACCACTAGAGACAAGCCATCAGTGTAATAATGAATGCTCAGTACCACTGAGACGACCACTGTGGAGTCTCTACCACTAGAGACAAGCCATCAGTGTAATAATGAACGCTCAGTACCACTGAGACGACAACTGTGGAGCCTTTACCACTATTATAATGAACACTCAGTACCACTGAGACGACAACTGTAGAGTCTGTACCACTAGAGACAAGCCATCAGTGTAATAATGAACGCTCAGTACCACTGAGACGACCACTGTGGAGTCTCTACCACTAGAGACAAGCCATCAGTGTAATAATGAACGCTCAGTACCACTGAGACGACAACTGTGGAGTCTTTACCACCAGAGACAAGCCATCAGTGTTATAATGAACACTCAGTACCACTGAGACGACAATTGTAGAGTCTGTACCACTAGAGACAAGCCATCAGTGTAATAATGAACGCTCAGTACCACTGAGACGACAACTGTAGAGTCTGTACCACTAGAGACAAGCCATCAGAGTAATAATGAACACTCAGTTATATTGAGACGACAACTGTGGAGTCTGTACCACTCGGCCAGCTGGCAACAGTAAGATTCAATTCGGTGGCCCTTGGCCTGGTGGCAAAAGTTTTCGCTTCACACGGTGCGTCCGGGTTTGATTCTCGGCGAGGGTTGAAGCATTGGGCGTATTTCCTTACAACGGTTGTCTATGTTCACCCATCAGTAAAATGGGTACCTGGGTGTTAGTTGACTGGTGTGGGTCGCATCCAGGAACAAAATTGGCCTAATTTGCGGGAAATGCTCAGCATAACAAGCGGTTTTCTATATAGTAGTATGTCACTGATGTCAGCTATGGTCTGTATACCTTGTACATGTACTTGTAGAAATAGATATTATTATTATTATTATTATTATTATTATTATTATTATTATTATTATTATTATTATTATTATTATTATTATTATTATCATTATTATTAGTATTATAATTATTATTATTATTATTATTATTATTATTATTATTATTATTATTATTATTATTATTATTACGATTTCGTGAGTGATGCAGGATCTTTATAATAGTCTGTTTAAGAGGGAACTCTTCAGCAAGGGACAAGATTGAAGGAACAAAAATTGATAACTACAAAATGAGTGGTACAAATGTGGGTGACACAGGGACGGCTAGGGGACACGACATTGGTGGTGGGTGAGCATGTCACAGATCAATAATGTGCTCACAGCCCGTCAGCACCTGGAGATCACCCGCAACCTGACACCCTCCTGACAGTGTTCAACTTTGATACACATTTCCTGCTTACCAAAAAACAATTTAGTGTATATTGTGTTCTGTTTTACATATATGATTTCGACTCCGTGTTCTTTACTCCATGCTACTACTCTTAAATTTACTCGATGCTCTCTGTTCTTCCTCTCCCCGCTGTTCTTTATCACACTGTTCTCTCACTGTTCTTCCTCTTCAACTAACTCTTTGCTTACAATGAATTTCATTTAATTCTCAACCAAACGTTGCGATTTTTGGTGTTGAAATGTAAAGAGTGTGTTAGCATAATTCCATAGCCTCTCACTCGAAGATCACATTTTCATACTTTTATTTAGCTATGTTCGCCTCTTTGATGGATGATATGAGTGGCGTGGTTTATCGTCTATCACCGCTATTGTTTTGTGCAATGTTTATCTCCACTCTACTTTTATTTGTGGACAAAAGAACGTCAGTGGCGTATTTTCCTCCGATTTTTTTTTTTTTTTTTGCATCTTTATTCTGAGTTTAATTTTTTCAGATGAAAGTGTTTTATATTATGTCTTCTTATATATTCTGGATTTCTTAGCAGTGTCGCTCGTGATAGTTTTCCAGGGAATGTGACTTAGTTCCTGACTTATCTACAAAGTCAATATTTCTAAAACTGAAATTAGATTTAGTAAACATTTCTTTACATTTTAAAGTAATTTGCAGTGAAACATAATAGTTTGTACTTGGTTGTTCTTCAGTGTCATTGCGATCTGAATAAACTGTCTCTTTGATACTGAGGTTTCTGATAAAAAAAATTAATTAAATTTTAATTTAGGCCATTATCCACCTGTTGCCAAATCCTTTACATTCTGACTCAACGCGATAATGACCTAAAATCTGAGTGTTACACTCGCTCCATCTGTACTACGTCACGGAACAATTTCTGACACAATGTTGTTTTCTGTATATATATATATATATATATATATATTTAGGAAAATAAAAATCTTTATTTTTTCATTATTTCATGTCATTTCTTGATATTCCATATCTGCTCAGTGAAAGCCAAGTCATTGCTAATGGTGGTTTATTAACCCACGGTATGACATTAAACGACATATATAGTTTAAATTTGAAGATACTTATAATGGTTGGCCTCTTCAAGGGGCTCCTTGGCGCGGTGAAGATGTTATTGGTCTGAGGAATTAGACCTTTTGATGATTTTCCTCAGACCAAACCTAATTACCCCCCAATTTCCCTTTCCTATCTTATTCTCCTCGTCACCCCTTTCCCTTTCCTCCTCTCCCCTTCCCTCCACTTACTCTTTCCTGTTTCTGCCTATGAGGTTGTTCCCTTAGGCTTTGTAGTTCCTAGACCTGAGAAGGGATTCCAGGGTCCATCTCCTTCCGTTGAGGTCCTTGGTGGTAGTGCAGTTTGCTGTGGAATCTAGATCATCTAGAGATCCTGATCCCTCTCCGGTCTACCTGTCTTCAGGTGTCTTTCAGGTGACACATGTATTTCTGAGGCTGCCTGTCGGATTCCAGGTTGTGGTGGCCGAAGGTGTGCTTTGTGGTGGGTTTCCGACTGCCCTCCCCTTTTGTCCACCGAGGTGGCTTGGTAGATGTGAAGCCGCTATCCCGGATTGCTGGTTTAATGGCTTGAAGGGTAGGGTATGGCATGGGTTCCATGCCGCATCTGCACTATAAGCTGTGCTGAGGTTGACCTCTTGGGCACGGAAGGGAGACATGCAATCCTTTCCCCATTAGAGTTGCCCCACCACGATCCCCCCTTTTTTCTTAAAACAAAAGAAAAGACAATTAACCATGGAGTCCCAAGTCAATGTTCCTCCTCCTCCTGGGCCCCTTCCTATATCAGCACCCTCTGACGACCCTGCTTTGCTACTGGACCATTCTTCGGACCTTTCTCCCGTCCCTGTACCTTCTGCGGGTGACATTTTGTCCCACACTCCGGATACAAAGGCTCTGCCTGACTCCTTTGACACCTCCAACCACCGCATGTCTTTGACTATGCTACTGGCTTCTCCCCATACTGTGCGACGGTTTTCGGATCGCATGCCCGCCTCAACATGGACCACCTCTGCTCCTGTATCTAAAGGACCACGACCTTCTGATGACACTATTTCGACTGCCTCTCATTCTACTAAGAAAAAGACCAACACGACAATCACTTCATTTATATACTAAGAATTATAGTACACAATGGACGAAATTTTTCACTCTACAACCAACATCTTCAGAATATCTTTCTGATCATAGTATCAGCAAGGCGCTCCTACACCATGTTGGTCGTAATATTCCGTTTCATGTCCTCAAGAGTACAGAAAGTTAGCCAAGCTCACGATCTTTCTCTCCTTAAAACTATAGATACCATTCCTGTAAAATTGAAAAAAAAACATCACTCTCTCCTGGTCCTTAAAGTAGACATATGTACGGCCTGCCCGCGGGTCGAGACGCTACCCCTGCAATATAGCTGGCTTAAATTTTGAGTGCCGTGACCTTCCATCATCGGTTTACATTGTGAGACACCGTCTACAAGTCCAACAGGGAACCCCGGTACCACAACAGTCTAGAAATTGCTGGTGTTTTGGCCATCCGACAAAATATTTCATGTTTATGGCTGAATGCCCAGTCTGTGGTGCCAATGACCATACCAATACATCTTGTTGCCTGCCTCCTGCCTGAATTGTCATGAATCTCATCTATCTTATTCTCGTTGTTGCCAGGTTTACTTGAATGAAAGTGAAATCCGTTGTCTTAAAGAGACAGAAGGCTTTACTTACGCCACGGCAGTCTCTCATCTACGCCTCCAAGGGAGACTTCCCCGTATTTATTATTCTCGAGAAACTAATAGACCCCTACCTCTGGGGTCCCATTTCCCGGGGTCTCCCCTGTAGTCATACCTTCCACAGTCACCTCTGTATGTAACTCTTGTAATCATGGACTCAGGGGTCCCTACCTTGTCACCTCATACTGTTATCCAATCTTCATCTCACACGCAAGCTTCTATGCCTACCAGACCTCGCACAACAGTTTCTTACTTCAAAATTCAACAAATCCCCAAAGGGTAAATCTCTTTCATTTCCAGTCTCAGTACCTGGATCTTTACCTCTTACTCGTTCTGTTGCAAGTGAGGAGGTCCATCCTCCTCCTCGTACAGTACCTTCCTCTCGTGTCCCCTACCAAGCTTCTTCTCTCCTGTCCCCTACCAAGCTTCTTCTCTCCTGTCCCCAACTAAGCTTCTTCTCTCCTGTCCCCTACCAAGCTTCTTCTTAAGTTACCTCTAACATCTCGTCCCCCCCCAATACGTTGGTAAATACCGTTGTCGCCCCGATCTTTACTCAACCTCCTCCTTCTATCTCCAATATCGTCCCACATACAACGACCTGGTCCTCAGAAACTACTGAGGCTGTTTCCGACTACATTGAGGAGATTAAACCATTGATGGACACTGCTCCACCTCCTGTAGCTACTCTTCAATATTCTCCAGCTACACAACTCCTTTCTTGGCAGCATTCCAATCCTTCACTGCTTGTTTGCTTTCCGCTGCCTCCACATGTGAATTTTTCTTACCTTTCTAGTCCATAGATACGTCTTCTTTCATTTTTCTTGTAGCTTTCTCCTCGCAAATCATGGCTTATTTACAGCGGAATACCTGAGGCCTTAGAGGTAACCGGGGTGAGCATCAGGTATTGATTTCTTAGTTTTCCTCTGTTTGTGTTTGTTTACAAGAACCCAAATTACGCTCTACTGTTATCCATCCCATCTCGGGCTGTTTTATTATATTCATCGGATCCTATTCAAAATGAAACCTTTAATGACAAAGCACTTCTTATACGCACCGGTATACCATACCTGTCTGGGTTCGATTCCCGGCGAAGGGGTGGAAACATCGGACGTGTTTCCTTACACCGGTTGTCTATGTTCACCCATCAGTAAAATGGGTACCTGGGTGTTAGTCGACTGGTGTGGGTTGCATCCTGGGACAAAACTGACCTAATTTGCCCGAAATGCTCAGCATAACAAAGGGCTTTCTATATAGTAGTATGTCATTGATGTCAGCTAGGCCTGTATACCTTGTACTTGTACTTGTAGTAAATAAAGATATTATATATTATATTATATATTATTATATTCTTCGCTGCATTAAAGTGAACCACGCAACTACTTGAGTAAGTGGTATACAGCGTGTTCTTTGTGTCTCTCCTCGGGCACTATCTGTCCCAGATGTTGCATTTCTGGTTTCTTCATTACCGCCACCACTTCTGTTACTCGGCGATTTTAATGCTCACCATTTCCTCTGGGGGAGGGAGGTCTCACTGTGACTATCGTGGCATTCAGGTAGAGGCTTTCTTACTTCTCTCCCACTTTGACCCTCGTACTCGATGTCTCTCTTGCATCAATCTCTCAGTTTGCTCTTCCTCAACTGCACTAGACTTTACCTGGTCTGTGCTCCCTGACTTACATGACAGTGATCATTTTCCAATCCGTCTTATTTCTCGTTCGTATTCTCCAACTCCTCTTCGCCCACGCTTTTAGTGAGGTTTCTTCCTCGTCCTTCGTTGATGAGCTGTAACGCCTATTTTCGACCTCTCTTTTAATCGCGGCTTCACCCAAACACTGCGTGGGGCAGATATCAGAACAATAGGACCTCAGCCTCCTTGATTTTAAGTGGACGAGAGCAGCCGCCCGTCGTGTCATCCGTAAAGTTAAACGCACTTGTTGGCGGATTATGTTTCTACTGTCACTACGGCTTCCTCTATAAGTGCAGCCTGGAAAAAAAGTAAGGAAACTGAGAGGCAAATACACTCACGACCCGGCTCCTGTCCTTCTGGTTGCCAGTGTCGCTATAGCTAATTCATTTGACGTTGCTACCGAACTTAGTCATCATCTTGGCCGTATCTCCCAGGGGCTACATCTCTGCCCCTTGTTTCTTCCCTCCAAATCTGACAGAGTTTGAGCCCTTAGACTTTTCGCTCTTCACCCGTTGAGAGCCTCTATGCAGAGGCGCATATTTCATCCTTGACCGATCGAGGTGATGCTCATGGGCTCCGCTATTTTGTTCGCTCTCATGACCTCTGCAATGATTCCATAGATAGGATGGTAACGGATGTTAGTAGAAGTTCCTAATTTGTTCGTCACACCTGTTTATTCTGTCGTTTTTCTCTTCGTCTACATTCGCTCTAATCTCTTCAGTTGCCACCTCTCTATACTCATGCAGCATCTAACTTTTCCCTTCATCCTTGGGAAGTTCCGACGGTTCGTGTCTGTTTTTCCCCACTACCATGCGTGAAAGCCCATGCTCAGTCTCATTCCTATGCCATCGCAGTGTATACCGATGGATCCTAGCCTTCTGACGGTGTCGGATTTGCAGCAGTGTTTACGGACAGCGTCGTACGAGGGCATTTATTAGCCTCCGCTAGCATATTTACAGCCGAATTGTATGCAATTCTCGTAGCACTTATCCGTATTGCATCTATGCCTGTGTCACCATTTGTAGTAATTTCAGACTCCCTTAGTGCTTTGCAGGCTATACGAAAATTGTATTCATCTCATCCCCTGGTTCTTCGTATCCAACATTGATTATGCTGTATCTCTAGAAAACACAAAGATATTGTTTTTTGTTGGGTTCCTGGTCATGTTGACGTACAGGGCAATGAACAGTCAGACACTGCTGTGCGGTCAGCAGTACATGACCTCCCAGTTTCGTATAGAGGTGTTTCATTCACAGACAATTTTGCTGTGATTTCTACCCACCTTCACAACCGTTGGCAACAACGTTCGTCTGATCTGCTACATAAATTAAATTCTATTAAACCAAGTATAGGTTTCCGGCCGTCTTGTTGTCATCACTGCCGGGGTTGGGAGACTACACTCTCCCGTCTTCGCATCGGTCACACTCGTCTTACTCACGGGTATCTCATGGAGAGGCTCCCTGCCCCTCTCTGTGAGCATTGTTAGGTTCTAGTTTCTGTTAGCCATATTCTGTTGGACTGTCCTGTACTCTATCAACGAGCACGCAGAATTTACCTCCAACGTCGTCACCGCTCTACTGACCTTACTTTACCTTCCCTTCTTGCTGATGGACTCTCCTTTAACCCAGACTCTCTGTTGACTTTTTGACAGCAACTGATTTACTGCACAAACTTTGATGATGATGCCTCTAGCACTCCTCACAGCCCATTCTTGCTACTACCACTGCACCCTTCCTTGCCCTGGTGCGCTGTATGACCCTTGTAGGTTTAGAGCTTCATTTTTTATTATAATAATAATTTCCATGGTTGGGTTATCATTGCTGATTCTTGGTACCTCCGCTAATTAACTTAATGATTTCAACATTTATGTGCAACAAAAGGAATCCCGTACATAAAGACCTGCATTTCCCTGAGATTATTTACTCTCTTCTCTCTCTCTCTCTCTCTCTTTTTTTTTTCCTCTCTCTCTCTCTCTCTCTCTCTCTCTCTCTCCTCTCTCTCTCTCTCTCTCTCTCTCTCTCTCTCTCTCTCCTCTCTCTCTCTCTCTCTCTCTCTCTCTCTCTCTCTCTCTCTCTGGAAGAGTTGAGGGTAATGAAACAACTGCAGATGAAGAGCTTAATTAATTAAAACTAATACGGTTTCAGGGATGAGGATGGTAAATCCTCTGTGATGGTCTTACCAATGTTCTGTGGCACAGATGCTGAGATCAGTCATGAGACACAGCAATGGAAGGACCTGCTGGAGTCCTGTGTCCGAGGTGAAGAACTAGACACATATCCAACTTGTGGGAATCTTTGCAGCTAAACGTCTTCAAGTAAAGATACCCATGTGCCCAATTGCTAGTATTGTCGGTATCGTATACCACTGATATACAATATGTCAGAGATGCTGAGATCTGTCAGGAGACACAGAGATGAATGAACTGCATCATCAATGACAACCTACTGAATTCTTTATTTCGGAGATGCTGACATCTGTCAAGAAATACGGAGATGACTTGACTGTAAATCTGACGAGGCTCCTGGAGTTATAAGACAGTGAGACCAGCGCCGAGACACAGTGATGGGTGAACTACATCCGTGACCAACATACTGGAATTCAATGAAAGAATTGCTGAATCAGTCAAGAGACAGAGACAGATGGATTACATCTCAAACGAAGCTACTGGAGTTCAGTGATAGATATATTCAGATCAGTCATGAGAGATAGGAATTGATGGGCCGCATCTGTGTATCAACTTTAATGACGGTATAATCCTCATCCTGATCCCTCGTCTACGCTGATGACTGCTCTCTAACCTTCCATTACATAAAGAGGAGATGCCTGCTGCTTTGAAATCATCTCCCTTAACCTGAGAACTGGAAGCGAGGGATGAGGGGCGCAGGGATTTCCTTGATGCTGGTTAAGGACTCTTGGTCAAAGGAACTGGAACAACTCTCCTGTCTTCTTGGATCATTGCTCATTATTTATCCAGGAGCTGTATGATACACACGGGTTTAACGATTCTCTTTTAACATAATAATAATAATAATAATAATAATAATAATAATAATAATAATAATAATAATTAATAATAATTATAATAATTAAAATTATTATTATTATTATATTATTATTATTATTATTATTATTATTATTATTATTATTATTATTATTATTATTATTGTTCCTATTATTATCATCATTTTTATTTACATTATTAAAAGCATTTCATAACTACTGGCATTGGAATGAGAATGAACCAACATCAAGACACCATTTTGTAGAGTCATACGTCATACAAAACATGATAAATTTATATACCATTTAAAAACACATCTAACTTATCCTGAACATAAATACCTGATACTCAATATAGATAACTAATACACAACCAACTTACACATAGCACATTTTTCTTCTAAACAATTTGTTTATCGTTGTTTATCTAACTAGCTCATACACAACATAATTAACTAATACAAAATGTAATTCCATTACATTCAATGCAGATAACCTATCAATAACATAACATAAATTATGCAGAACAGTATTACTTTATGCAGAACATAGATAACGCCTGAAAAATATTGTTATACATATGCAGAAAAGCTATATTTGCCTATTCGGCAAGATGTTCTTTGCCTAATTTGCAGAATAAAAAGCTGTTTTTGCCATTAATCAGCGGAAATCAATCTGAGTGTAAGAAAAATATTTATACAAATACCCGAACAAAAGATAAACTTTTGACGACGTTTCGGTCCGACTTGTACTATTAACTAGGTGGACAGAGACTGGAGAGAGGTGGACAGGGAGCACTGAAAAAATACAATTTTATAGATGCAAGCTGCACTTTTCAGGCATTATTTGTATGGTCACAACAAACTTGTGCAAAATTACAGACCATTTCATACCCTTTTACCCAGCAGCATCGCCATCGACTTTTCGTCAAATTATACTCAATTGAAACCAATTAGTTATAATTTATTAATTGTCAGGATAATAATCAAGTGTACATGGTTTATATCATTTTTGGTTGTGAAGATTGTATAATCAAATGTACATGGGTTATATCAATCATCAACTATTTAATTTTAAACTATTACAAGTTGGTGGGGAACTTGGGCTTCACTGTCCTGGAAAATATTCTTTGCCTTCTGTCCAGTCACTTGAGTGCAGCTTCACTCATCTCTTGTCTTCTGTCCAGTCACTTGAGTGCAGCTTCACTCATCACTTGCCTTCTGTCCAGTCACTTGAGTGCAGCTTCACTCATCTCTTGCCTTGTGTCCAGTCACTTGAGTGCAGCTTCACTCATCTCTTGCCTTCTGTCTTGTCACTTGAGTGCAGCTTCACTCATCTCTTGTCTTCTGTCCAGTCACTTGAGTGCAGCTTCACTCATCACTTGCCTTCTGTCCAGTCACTTGAGTGCAGCTTCACTCATCACTTGCCTTCTGTCCAGTCACTTGAGTGCAGCTTCACTCATCACTTGCCTTCTGTCCAGTCACTTGAGTGCAGCTTCACTCATCACTTGCCTTCTGTCCAGTCACTTGAATGCAGCTTCACTCATCTCTTGCCTTCTGTCCAGTCACTTGAGTGCAGCTTCACTCATCAATGTTATTCCTCTCTCAACAGCTTGAGTGTTGTTTGGCCACTTGGGAACCTCCAGTGGAGTCTCAATAATTTTCAGAACTTGTTGATCTGATAGAGAAGCAATGAAAAGAGGCTCAGTTTTGAGTTCAGTCTTCCAGTCAATTATGGAATGATGGTTCTTTGCTTGACACCTTAGTTTGGGAATCACTACTTTTCTTGAGTTGACAATAGGAGCCACATTGTCATTCTCTTCACCTTCACTGTCATCCTCATCATCAGTGTAGATTAACAAGTCCTCGTCAACAGCATCATCAGAATCTTCTCCATCCTCATCAGAGCTCTCAGTACTTTCTTCTGTCTGCTGATTCTCTTCTCTAATTTTTCTTATCATTGAGACAGCTTTGTCTCTCACAGTCATGTCTTCATCAACACACATACCAAGAAGCAGCTGATATGTGTCAGCAAAGTAGGAATTTCTTTGGACAGTCTTCTTTACTATCTTCTTTTCTTCACTGTTCAGATGTCTCATAAATTACAGTGACTGGAAGACGTTGTTTGGACCGTGACTGACATAAGGTCCAGCTTGATGTGGAACCCCATTCGAGCACTGAACTTTAAAATCATAATGACGACTTTTTTCAGCTCCTGACTGGGTCTTGATATTGCCACATGACTCGATAAAGCCCACTGCGTGGGCGAAACGTTGTCAATAAAGGATCACATTATACTGCTTATGTGTTTATTTTTCCATATTGCCCCATACAGCCTAAGGATCCTACTACATGAAGTATTCCACCTTGACACACACGGTGGACCAGGATCAAGAGCAGCCAAGTCATCATCAACCACACCTGTGATCACTCCTTTGCAAATCCTCTACAAGTATTTCTGGTCCCAGGACAGATCCTCTGCCACCTTGTCATTCAGAGCAGGGAAATCAGTGAAACTGACTAGCTGGAAAGCAACAACTGGCACCTCAGACAGAGAATCCTTGATTTGCTTGCCACTGGGACCTCTCCAATGCTCAGGACCACTTGGCTTACTGTCATAATGGTAGAAAACAGCCCAGAATGGCAGCTCATTTCCATGAAGCTGACAGATGAAATAATGGACCGGATGACCAAGCAACATTTCAAGATGATGCATACCTTAATTGTCAGCTCCGTCACAATCAACACATACATCAGGATGCCGAGTTAGTTTCTGTTCCACCAGAAATGTATAGATAGTCTTGGCAATCTCCTTTCCATGGCCTGACTTGGGAGTCACATGAGTGACATAATGATCTTTCACCACAATCTTTGGACTCCATTTCTTGGTCTTCTCATCTTTGTCATTACACGAGTGGAGGTTTTCTTACCATCAAAATACAGTGATGTGATATTTTCCAAGTTTGCTGCTCATTTTCTTGCCTCTTCATTCAATATTTGTGTCTGGCATCTCGTAACTTCTGTGGTCCAATAACTTTGTCGTCCTTGGTGATAATGCCATAGTCCATTAAGATGGTGGTAGCAATGGCAGCTCCAGCATAATCACTGAGAAAGTAGTTAAAGTTTATAAATACTGCAGAGTACATAGATACAGTACATAAAACACTGCGCTGCACTACTCAGTAATACAAACATATTAAAAAAATTCAATCGAAAATGCTGTAGGCTGAACCTCAACCAATGAACTTCATATTTGGCACTCAATCTAAGATGTATATGAGGAACAATGCCAGAAGAGTGCAGCTTTGACTAAAACTTCAATGCTCTCTACTGGACACGCTGAATATTAAAATGGTAAACAATACTGACAGGATGGTAAGACACATAGGCTTTTCAGGTTGTCAGTCCCTCAGCCTGGAGAAGAATTCTGTTTCAAAGTCTGAAACAATGTGAAGAACAAGCGACAGTGTTGAGACTTATATACTGTCGGCAGGAGACAACTTTTTCAAGTGAGAATGGTTTGATCTGAGAGGGACGTGACCTCTCAGTGATTACATTCTTTCTTCTACTGGTCTGCACCTCTTCTGCCGTCAGTATATAAGTCTCAACACTGTCGCTTGATATTCGCATTGTTTCACACTATGGAACAGAACTCTTCTCCAGGCTGAGGGACTGACCACCTTAAATCTACGACTGAAGAAACCTACTGTGTAGGCAAAACGTATCGGAATAAAGATGCCTAACTGTTGCCTATATGTCTTACTATACACGCTGACCAAAGAACTTATATTCAGTTTAGAAAAATGAGAGCGAATAAAAATGATCCGAAATCGATGAACAATAGGCTCAAATATCCTTTAAGGCAAATGAATGGAATTTATAGCCATATCAAAAGCGGTGAGGGCCATCTCATGGATCAGAAGGTTAAAACAAATTAAAATAGCAAAGGATTCGAAAACAAACCCTAAAGGCATTTTCCGGGTATATAGAACAAAGGTTAGAGTAAAGTTAGGTCCTCTTAAAACTAAATCTGGACAGCTTACTGACAAGGAGAATGAAATGTGCTATATTTTTTATGATTATTTCCTCTCGGTTTTCACTCAAGAAGACACTAACTATATCCCAATCATTAATTAATAGTGGGTCTGAAGAAAATAAATTATATAATATCACACTTCCTAGGGATGAATTTTTTTTAAGGGTTCTAGAGGGGTTCAAAAAATAACTTTGTGAATCATTAACTAACATTTTTAATATATATCATCAAACATGTATAGAGTCTGAGATGTGGAAGATGGCTAATGTAATTCCTATTATTAAAGCAGGGGACAAGTCGTTACCGTCAAATTACCTCCCAATAAGCCTGACCTTAATTGTAGGCAAATTCAAATATAGCTTATATCTTAAGAAGCCACCTTGATATGCATAATTTGATTAATGATACTCAGCATGGATTCACGAGAGGCCGTTCCTGCCTGACAAATTTATTGACCTTCTTCAGTAAAGCTTTTGAGGCTGTTGATCATGATAAAAAATACGATATTATTTATTTGGGTTTTAGTAAAGCTTTTGACAGAATACCACACCAAAAGCTTTTATGGAAAGTGACAGGTCATGGTATTGAGGAAAAGTCCTGCCATGGATCAAAGCATGGTTCAACAACAGGAGGAACAGTCTGAATAAATGTGGTGAAATCTGAGGAGGTATCAGTCACAAGTGGCGTTCCACCAGAAGCAGTTTTAGGTCCATTGTTGTTCATAATTTACATTAATGACCTTGACGAGGAAATAACAAGTGATATGAACAAATTTGCTGACGATACAAAAATAATCAAGATAATTGATTCAGAGGAAGATCCCACCGTACGTCATTTATGTCCTACGAGGGGAGGTTAAGGGACATCAACCTGACGACACTGGAGGACAGGAGAGATAGAGAGTACATATTAACGACATATAAAATACTGAGAAGAATTAACGAGGTGTACAGGGACACTTTTTTTCACAGATTGGACACAGCAACAAGAGGTCACAACTTGCAGTTGAAAACTCAGATGAGTCATAGGGATGTTAGGAAGTATTTCTTCAGTCATAGAGTTGTCAGGAAGTGGAACAATCTAGAGAGTGATGTACTCGAGGCAGGATCCATACATAGCTTTATGAAGAGGTACGATAACGCTCATGGAGCTGGGAGAGTGTGGACCTAGTAGCGACCAGCAAAGAGGTGAGGTCAGGAGTTGTGAATCGACCCCTGAAACCACAAATGGGTGAGTACAAGTTTAACTTTCAACGTGTTATACAGTGGGCAAAGTCAGGGTATTTTTCCAGAATGGTTGGTAATATACCACTGTGGATAAAATACTTTTACATTTATTGAACATTCATGAATGAGTTGTCTCTTAATCCATTAATTTCACTGCATTCCAGTACGTAATGACGCTAGCTGTAACAAATGTACATCTGGCAAAGTTTACATTTCCTTTGGTCTACATCTGGTGGTGGTGAGTTAACTTCCCAGAGACACATGTAACTCAGCTGGAGCCGGGAGCTAGTGACATGGAAGAGTCTGCTTACAAACCATACCGCGGGTGGGGATTGAACCCGCGGTCAGAGTCGTAAAACTGCAGACCAACGCGTTATAAGAATAAGAACATAAGAATGGAGGAACACTGCAGAAGGCCTACTGGCCCATACAAGGCAAGTCCTTATCAAAACCACCACTACCTAAGAATTTACTCCCGTATTCACGACACAAATCAAATCCAGCCCCTCCCACTCATATATTTGTCCAATCTCTTTTTAAAGTCACCCAAGGTCCTTGCCTCTATCACCCTACTCGGAAGATTGTTCCACGCATCTACAACTCTGTTCGAAAACCAGTACTTGCCTATGTCCTTTCTAAATCTAAATTTATCCAATTTAAATCCGTTATTTCTGGTTCTTACTTGGTTCGATATCCTCAGTATTTTATTAATATCTCCTTTGTTTATGCCCATCATCCACTTGTACACCTCGATGATATCTCCCCTCATTCTACGTCTCTCCAGAGAGTGGAGATTCAACGCTCTAAGTCTATCTTCATACGGGAGATTTCTTATACTGTAAATCATTTTAGTCATTCTTCTCTGTATGTTCTCCAACGAATCTATATCCATTCTGTAGTAAGGAGACCAAAACTGAGCTGCATAATCCAAATGAGGTCTCACTCGTGATGTATAGAGCTGTAAAATAACTTTTGGACTTCTGTTGCTTATACTTCTTGAAATAAATCCTAGTAATCTATTAGCCTTATTGTGCACACTTAGGCACTGTTGTCTTGGCTTTAGATCTCTGCTTACCATGACTCCCAAGTCTTTTTCACATTCTGTATGATCGAGCTCTACTTCACCTAGTTTATAACTTCGAGGGATATTTTCATTACCATGGACTAGTACCTTACACTTGTCCACATTGAACTTCATCTGCCACTTTTCAGACCAAGACATTAATTTATCCAAATCCTCCTGGAGTTCACTGGTATCCTCCACAGAATGAATCATACGGCCTATTTTTGTATCATCAGCAAATTTACTCATGTCACTTGCAATTCTTTCATCAAGGTCATTTATGTAAATCATGAACAACAATGGGCCTAAAACTTATCCTTGTGGAACGCCACTAGTGACTAATCCCCATTCAGATTTGACCCCATTAATGGAAACTCTCTGATTTCTATTGGTAAGCCATGCCTCTATCCATGCTAGAACTTTACCTCCTATACCATGAGCTGCCACCTTTCTTAAGAGTTTCTTGTGAGGTACTCTATCGAAGGCCTTACTGAAATCCAAGTAAACTATATCATATTCTTTATCACTGTCTACTGCCTCAAATGTTTTATTGAAAAACGTCAGTAAATTTGTCAGGCAGGAACGACCTCTCGTAAACCCATGCTGAGATTCATTAATCAAATTATGTTCTTCAAGGTGACTTCTAATAATATCAGCTATAATTGATTCTAATAATTTGCCTACTATACACGTAAGGCTTATTGGACGGTACTTTGATGGAATAGACTTATCCCCTGATTTGAATATAGGAACTACATTAGCTATCTCCCACATCTCTGGCACAACACCATTTAGGATGGACGTATTAAACACATTCGTTAATGGCTGACTAAGTTCCATCTTGCATTCTTTAAGTACCCTGGAAAACAACTCGTCGGGTCCCGGGGACTTATTTTGCTTCAGTTTATCTATCTGTTTGATAACCATATCCCTCGTGACAGTAATATTAGTTAATTTGAATTCTTCAGGAACTGAATAATTGTTAATTTCTGGAATCTCATTTACGTCTTCTTGTGTAAAGACTGACAAAAAATAGTCATTAAATAGAGAACACATTTCCAGTTCGTTATCCGTCAGCTGTCCATTCCCAATTTTCAGAGGTCCTACCTTTTCCCTCACCTTCGTCCTATACACTTGAAAGAACCCTTTTGGATTAGTCTTTGATTCATTAACAACCTTAATCTCATAGTCACGTTTAGCCTTTCTAATCCAATTTTTTACTTCTCTTTTCAACTGAACATATTGGTCAATAAGGGTAACATCTCCTCTTTTGATGCGCCTATAAATTCCTCTTTTCTCCCTAATAGATGTTTTAGCCTCCTGTTAATCCATTTGGGATCGTTATTATTTGACCTAAATTCTCTCTGGGGAATAAACATACTCTGTGCACGTTGTGCATTATTAAGAAAAAAATCATAAACGCAGATCCCATCGTAATCGTTACCTAGATTACCACAGCTCAGATTAGACAGGTGTTCTCTAAGTCCAATATAGTCGGCAGAACGAAAATCAGGAACTTTTACCGTATTATCCCTATTCTCGTACTCCCAGGTAATATTAAAAGTAATGGATTTGTGATCACTAGCGCCAAGCTCTTCAGTGATCTCCAGATTATTTACAAGGGTTTCTTTATTTGACAAGACTAGGTCGAGCAATTTATTACCTCTGGTAGGCTCCGTCACACACTGCTTCACAAAACAATCCTGAACTACTTCCAGCTCGCTACAATAAGACTCATCCAACTAGTAATGATAATAATAATAATTTATTTAGTACAAGTACATGTACAAGGTATACAGGCCTAGCTGACATCACTTACATACTACTATATAGAAAGTCCCTTGTTATGCTGAGTATTTCCCGCAAATTAGGTCAGCTTTTGTCCCTGGATGCGACCCACATCAGTCGACTAACACCCAGGTTCCCATTTTACACAGATGGATGAACAATGACAGCAGGTGCCTTATGGAAACACGTCCCTAATGTTTTCCAGCCGTACCGGAGGGGATTCGAACTCCGGACCTCAGTGTGTGAGCTGAGTGCGCTAGCGATCGAGCTACGATATATTTATACACCACAGGAAGGTTAGCTAAGACACCACTGGGACAACAAATGTAAGTTTTTACAGACGAATCTCCCGCCAGTGTGGCGGTGACGAACTCTAGCTTATTTTGAAGGATGAACCACAGACATGAGGGCCCTCCTGCATGATAGAATGACGATAGATGGACTGACGGATGTCAATCTCCCTCAGTCTAATGTCAGTGAAGTTCAGTTGAAGTTCTTTTCGTATTATTGTTGACAAACTGCCAACTGACACCCCATGATTGTAATTTACTCTCTCTTTGAAGACAGAAATGTGACGTTGCCAATTCATCAGTTCTATCAAGCATCTGAAGACAAATGTAAGAAGGAATTCATAGAAGGTTCAATCTGATTCCACTCTCCATAATTCTACCATACTTGTGTCTTGCTTTTTACACAAGCATTCCACACTAGACGAGGAACAAGCATGACCCAAGCATGCCACACTAGACGAGGAACAAGCATGACACAAGCATGCCACACTAGACGAGGAACAAGCATGACACAAGCATGCCACACTAGACGAGGAACAAGCATGACACAAGCATGCAACACTAGACGAGGAACAAGCATGACACAAGCATGCAACACTAGAAGAGGAACAAGCATGACACAAGCATTCCACACTAGAAGAGGAACAAGCATGACACAAGCATCCACACTAGAAGGACAGCATGAAGCATCAACACTGACGGAACAGCATGACACAAGCAGCAACACTAAGAGAACAAGCATGACACAAGCATGCAACACTGAACGAGGAACAAGCATGACACAAGCATGCAACACTAGAGAGGAACAAGCATGACACAAGCATGCCACACTAGAGAGGAACAAGCATGAGACACAAGCATTCCACACTAGAAGAGGAACAAGCATGACAAGCATTCAACACTAGACGAGGAACATGCATGACACAAGCATGCAACACTAGACGAGGAACAAGCATGACACAAGCATTCCACACTAGACGAGGAACAAGCATGATACAAGCATGCAACACTAGACGAGGAACAAGCATGATACAAGCATGCAACACTAGACGAGGAACAAGCATGATACAAGCATGCAACACTAGACGAGGAACAAGCATGATACAAGCATTCCACACTAGACGAGGAACAAGCATGATACAAGCATGCAACACTAGACGAGGAACAAGCATGACACAAGCATGCAACACTAGACGAGGAACAAGCATGACACAAGCATGCAACACTAGACGAGGAACAAGCATGATACAAGCATGCAACACTAGACGAGGAACAAGCATGATACAAGCATGCAACACTAGACGAGGAACAAGCATGACACAAGCATGCAACACTAGACGAGGAACAAGCATGATACAAGCATGCAACACTAGACGATTAACAAGCATGACACAAGCATGCCACACTAGACGATGAACAGGCATGATAAAAGCATGCAACACTAGACGAGGAACAAGCATGGCACAAGCATGCAACACTAGACGAGGAACAAGCATGATACAAGCATCCACACTAGACGAGGAACAAGCATGATACAAGCATGCAACACTAGACGAGGAACAAGCATGACAAAGCATTCCACACTAGACGAGGAACAAGCATGATACAAGCATGCAACACTAGACGAGGAACAAGCATGACACAAGCATGCAACACTAGACGAGGAACAAGCATGATACAAGCATTCAACACTAGACGAGGAACAAGCATGATACAAGCATGCAACACTAGACGAGGAACAAGCATGATACAAGCATTCCACACTAGACGAGGAACAAGCATGATACAAGCATGCAACACTAGACGAGGAACAAGCATGACACAAGCATGCAACACTAGACGAGGAACAAGCATGATACAAGCATTCCACACTAGACGAGGAACAAGCATGATACAAGCATGCAACACTAGACGAGGAACAAGCATGACACAAGCATGCAACACTAGACGAGGAACAAGCATGATACAAGCATGCAACACTAGACGAGGAACAAGCATGATACAAGCATGCGACACTAGACGATGAACAAGCATGATACAAGCATTCCACACAAGACGAGGAACAAGCATGATACAAGCATGCAACACTAGACGAGGAACAAGCATGATACAAGCATGCAACACTAGACGAGGAACAAGCATGACACAAGCATGCAACACTAGACGAGGAACAAGCATGATACAAGCATGCAACACTAGACGAGGAACAAGCATGATACAAGCATGCAACACTAGACGAGGAACAAGCATGATACAAGCATGCAACACTAGACGAGGAACAAGCATGATACAAGCATGCAACACTAGACGAGGAACAAGCATGATACAAGCATGCAACACTAGACGAGGAACAAGCATGATACAAGCATGCAACACTAGACGAGGAACAAGCATGATACAAGCATGCAACACTAGACGAGGAACAAGCATGATACAAGCATGCAACACTAGACAAGGAACAAGCATGATACAAGCATGCAACACTAGACAAGGAACAAGCATGATACAAGCATGCAACACTAGACGAGGAACAAGCATGATACAAACATGTAACACTAGACGAGGAACAAGCATGATACAAACATGCAACACTAGACGAGGAACAAGCATGATGCAAACATGTAACACTAGACGAGGAACAAGCATGACACAAGCATGCAACACTAGACGAGGAACAAGCATGACACAAGCATGCAACACTAGACGAGGAACAAGCATGATACAAGCATGCAACACTAGACGAGGAACAAGCATGACACAAGCATGCAACACTAGACGAGGAACAAGCATAATACAAGCATTCCACACAAGACGAGGAACAAGCATGATACAAGCACGCAACACTAGACGAGGAACAAGCATGACACAAGCATGCAACAATAGACAAGGAACACGCATGACACAAGCATGCAACACTAGACGAGGAACAAGCATGACACAAGCATGCAACACTAGACAAGGAACAAGCATGATACAAGCATGCAACACTAGACGAGGAACAAGCATGACACAAGCATGCAACACTAGACAAGGAACAAGCATGACACAAGCATGCAACACTAGACGAGGAACAAGCATGACACAAGCATGCAACACTAGACAAGGAACAAGCATGATACAAGCATGCAACACTAGACGAGGAACAAGCATGACACAAGCATGCAACACTAGACAAGGAACAAGCATGATACAAACATGTAACACTAGACGAGGAACAAGCATGATACAAGCATGCAACACTAGACGAGGAACAAGCATGATACAAGCATGCAACACTAGAAGAGGAACAAGCATGACACAAGCATGCAACACTAGACGAGGAACAAGCATGATACAAGCATGCAACAATAAACAAGGAACAAGCATGACACAAGCATGCAACACAAGACGAGGAACAAGCATGATACAAGCATGCAACACTAGACAAGGAACAAGCATGATACAAGCATGCAACACTAGACGAGGAACAAGCATGATACAAGCATGACACAAGCATGCCACACTAGACAAGGAACAAGCATGACACAAGCATGCAACACTAGACGAGGAACAAGCATGACACAAGCATGCAACACTAGACAAGGAACAAGCATGACACAAGCATGCAACACTAGACGAGGAACAAGCATGATACAAGCATGCCACACTAGACGAGGAACAAGCATGATACAAGCATGACACAAGCATGACACAATCATGACACAAGCATGACACAAGCATGACACAAGCATGACACAAGCATGACACAAGCATGACACAAGCCTGACACAAGCATGACACAAGCATTACACTAGCATGACACAAGCATGACACAAGCATGACACAAGCATGACACAAGCATGACACAAGCATGACACAAGCATTACACAAGCATGACACAAGCATGACACAAGCATTACACAAGCATGACACAAGCATGACACAAGCATGACACAAGCATTACACAAGCATGACACAAGCATGACACAAGCATGACACAAGCATGACACAAGCATGACACAAGCATGACACAAGCATGACATAAGCATGACACAAGCATGACACAAGCATGCAACACTTGATATTTATTCGACTGAAGAAACCTACTGTTTAGGCGAAACTTTTCGAAATAAAGACACCTAACTGCTGCACACGTAACTTACTTATTATCACTTGTAATACTTATTGCCACTTTTCCAACCAGTGGCTGGCGAAAAGTTTCCGAATTAAAGAATCCCAAATTTTGGGAAAGTGTCTCATTCTTGAACATATCAATGTTCCCAAGCATTTACATCATAATTGTCAGACGTTTCTCTCCACACAAAACTTTGTCAATGAACTTATACTTTTTTTCTTACGAACGACTGAAAATAATCCATGTAAAAATAACCGGGAATCTAAGCTGAGGTTATAGAGGTGTTAACTTTGAGTCTGGTGTTGAGGTTACACGAGTATACGTCAACCTATCAGTGGAAATGTAACTAGGAGGAACTCACCTGTTTGTGGTTGCAGGGGTCGAGACTCAGCTCCTGGCCTCGCCTCTTCACTGATCGCTACTAGGTCCTCTCTCCACTACTAGGTTCCTGCCTCCACTACATCACTTGCTAGACTATTCCACTTCCTGACAACTCTATGACTGAAGAAATACTTCCTAACATCCCTGTGACTCATCTGAGTCTTCAACTTCCAATTGTGACCCCTTGTTTCTGTGTCCCATCTCTGGAACATCCTCTCTCTCTCCACCTTATCTATTCCTCGCAGTATTTTGTATGTCGTAATCACGTCTCCCCTAACCCTCCTGTCCTCCAGTGTCGTCAGGCCGACTGCTGCTCCTTAGCTGTGAGTATTTTATAGTTCCTTCCTCCCCTCTAACCTCCATCCCTATATTCAATATCTCGAGGTTTTTCCTTCAAAGATGGTGTCAAAGTATTTGTTTTATGAAAGATTTAAGTAAAATCATGGAAAACCGAACGGATATCTATTTTGAGATATGTTTTGTATATAGCTCCCTGACACAGCAGCCGTATGGATAGATTTAGCTCTTATCCCATCAGTGCCAGTGCCAACGTTCTCAGAAGAAAATATAATGAATCCCTACCGCAAGTAAATTCCCATAAATCCGAGGCTACGTGTGAGTGAAGACTGCTACCATGTCAGCGGCACTGCTACCATGTCAGCGGCATTGCTACCATGTCAGCGGCACTGCTACCATGTCAGCGGCACTGCTACCATGTCAGTGGCACTGCTACCATGTCAGCGGCACTGCTACCATGTCAGCGGCATTGCTACCATGTCAGCGGCATTGCTACCATGTCAGCGGCACTGCTACCATGTCAGCGGCATTGCTACCATGTCAGCGGCATTGCTACCATGTCAGCGGCATTGCTACCATGTCAGCGGCATTGCTACCATGTCAGCGGCACCTGAAGTTCAATCTGGCTTTTATCGCAACAAAGCCAGTGTTAATCTGTTACAATAAAATAATTGTGAATATAAATTCATGTGCAACCAGATGGGGATCGAACCTGAGGTTTTGTGTGTAAGATACTTGCGTTCTCCTATTTCATTGTGTTGCAAAGAAGATAAGAGCAACCTTCACATGGTAGGTATTTTCAGGTGCAACTGATTCAATTGCAAGGTTTTTAATTGCTCCTATTCCCTATACAAACATTCCTAGTGACTAATCCACCTATTGCCCATTCAAATTAAGTGTCAGTTATCACGTAAAAAAAAATAAAAAATATAGAATTAATATAAATTTACGTAAAATTGGATGAAAATCGAACCCGAGTGAACTTGCTACACTAGACAAACCTTCATAAGAAATATAAACAAGCTGCGACGTCAACTGTGAAACATCTGGGTGTCTTTATTGTAGATGTGTCGCCATCCAGTGGCTTTATCAATACAAATTCTGGGACATAACTTGAAGACAGTAGAACTATATACAGAAGATGAGGTAATGAGTCCCTCAGTCTTGGAGTTGGTGTTAAGAACACCGTAGTCGACTACATGTGTCGTAGTCGACTACATGTGTCGTAGTCGACTACATGTGTCGTAGTCGACTACATGTGTCGTAGTCGACTACATGTGTCTTAATGTTATCTTGTCGGTACTGTACACCATTCTTGTACGACGTCAACTGATTTTTGTTAACTCCTTCCCTTCCATCATAAGGCAAGTTGACAAATCTAGATCTTGACCCTTAATAGCCAGTGTCAGTGTAACTAAATTCAAGTAAAAGTGGACGACATTCAAACCTGAGGCTACTTTCTTTCGAAGTGGAAAAGATCAACGTGAATTAGGCAGTGTTAGCAGGAGCCACTACTGCGACATTAACTACTATATTTTTATGTGACTCTTTCCCACTAAAGTTAGTACCTGTCTAGCCGAGCTGTGCTTCATACGCTGGATTGTGTGCGGCCAGCAGTAACAGCCTGGTAGATCAGGCCACGATCCACCGCGAGGCCTGGTCATGGACAGTGCCATGGGGTCGTTGGCCTCCGGAACGCCCTCTAGGTATACTCCTTGCATACTAATATCAATATACTAGTATCAAGGTACTCGGAATGGAATCAAATTCAAGAAAACATGCGTGTGTGTGTATGTGTGTGAAGGTTACACTGTCATTGCAATATGGTGGCTACAGTAAAGCTGAGAAAGCTTCATTAGGTGATGTCAGTAGGTACCTTTGCAGTGACGCCAACTGAACAGTTTAACAGCTCCCTTCCCAAACACGATCCTGGTGGCAATATTTTTGTTTTACTCAGATATCAGTTTTACAGTCTGTTATCCTACCTCAGCTCATTTTAAATCCCTGCCTTGTGTAAGGTCTACTACCCCTCCCCATCCCAACCAGGATGCGACCCACACCAGTCGGCTAACACCTAGATACCTACTTACTACTAAGTACCTCCTCGCTTCTCTCTTACTTACTGATGCTGTTCTCCTTGAACCCCATATACATTTTACTCTCATCGTAGCCATAATTAAATAATGATATGATGTACCTGTGGCCCCTCTAAAACTTTGCACATTCAGAAGTCTCCCCATTAGCCTTTTATCTACCACACTGCTGTCATTTCGCCCTGTTTTATATTTGTGTACTTATTTATTACATATTATCAAACCTCTTTCTATAAAAAGTTCAATTAAAAGCCCTGGTTATTATTAACCCTGGACACTCCAATCTTACTGCACTCCTCACCAGTTTCTCTCAATTTAGCATTTAGGTTCCCTACCACAATTACTCTCTCCCTGTTTTCAACCTTCTCTAAACACTCACTCACTTAACATCTCCCAGAAATTATCTCTCTTTCTACACTCCTCTCTTCTCGAAGTGCATAAACATTTACTATAATCTACTTTTCGCATCCAACCCTTATTTTAACTCGCATAATCCTTGAGTTTATAAATTTATATTTCCACTTTTCCTTCCTTAGCTCTAAACTCCCTGAGATACACTTGTCATAATCCCATTTATTTCTCCCCATTGAAACTCCCATCAATCTTTGTTTCGCTTAGAACAACGACATTCAGTATATATATGCACTAAATATGTGAAAAGCAAAATCAAGGTTGTGATGAATGTCATTAAAATATACTCGATTTCTTTGATAATGTTTCGGACGTTTTTTTCATCCATCATCAAAATCTAAAAATTATTATAATAAAAGTAATGACATTATTTTCAAAAGAGTTAAATTTCTAACTACAGCATGAGTTGAGTAACCCAGTTAAAATAATTTAATCAATATGATTTGCAAATGAATAAACTTTTCATGGCTTTGTAAAAAAAAAAACAATGTATTTAAAATGAGATATAATTAAGCTAGAAATTTCACATAACTTAGACCTGAAGTTAACATATATCAAATGAGACTACCTAAACGAAATAACTTCGGAACCTAATTCAATATTTAAACGAATAGACAGAAATATTATGTAAATTGTTAAATAATACAAACCAATCGCAGTCTTTAATATATATATATATATATATATATATATATATATATATATATATATATATATATATACACACACATTGGCCGATTCCCACCAAGGCAGGGTGGCCCGAAAAAGAAAAACTTTCATTATCATTCACTCCATCACTGTCTTGCCAGAGGGGTGCTTTACACTACAATTACAAAATTGCAACATTAACACCCCTCCTTCAGAGTGCAGACACTGTACTTCCCATCTCCAGGACTCAAGTCCGGCCTGCCGGTTTCCCTGAATCCCTTCATAAATGTTACTTTGCTCACACTCCAACAGCACGTCAAGTATTAAAAACCATTTGTCTCCATTCACTCCTATCAAATACGCTCACGCATGCTTGCTGGAAATCCCTCGCACACAAAACCTCTTTTACCCCCTCCCTCCAACCTTTCCTAGGTCGACCCCTACCCCGCCTTCCCTCCACTACAGATTTATACATTCTCGAAGTCATTCTGTTTCGTTCCATTCTCTCTACATGTCCGAACCACCTCAACAACCCCTCCTCAGCTCTCTGGATAATAGTTTTGGTAATCCTGCACCTCCTAATTTCCAAACTCCGAATTCTCTGCATTATATTCACACCACACATTGACCTAAGACATGACATCTCCACTGCCTCCAGCCTTCTCCTTGTTGCGACATTCATCACCCATGCTTCACACCCATATAAGAGTGTTGGTATAACTATACTCTCATACATTCCCCTCTTTACTTCCATGGACAAAGTTCTTTGTCTCCACAGACTCCGAAGTGCACAACTCACCCTTTTCCCCTCATCAATTCTATGATTCAATTCATCCTTCATAGACCCATCTGCTGACATGTCCACTCCCAAATATCTGAATACATTCACCTCCTTCATACTCTCTCTCTCCAATCTGATATCCAATCTTTCTTCACCTAATATTTTTGTTATCCTCATCACCTTATTCTTTCCTATATTCACTTTCAATTTTCTTCTTTTACATACCCTACCAAATTCATCCACCAACGTCTGCAACATCTTTCAAAATCTCCCAAAAGCACAGTGTCATCAGCAAAAAGCAACTAAGACAACTCCCACTTTGTATTTGATTCTTTGTCTTTTAACCCCACACCTCTTGCCAAGACCCTCGTATTCACTTCTCTTACAACCCCATCTATAAATATATTGAACAACCACGGTGACATCACACATCCTTGTCTAAGGCCTACTTTTACTGCGAAATAATCTCTCTCCCTCCTACACACTCTAACCTGAGCCTCACTATCCTCATAAAAACTCTTCACTGCTTTCAGTAACCTACCTCCTATTCCATACACCTGCAACATCTGCTACATTGCCCCCCAATCCAGTATATAAGCCACTACTACGGCCCTGTGCTGTATTTTCTACAAGATTGATGGACTGAACACATCGACTCCAGGCCGAGGGACTAATTACCTCAAACTCCCCTCTCCTTACACCTTTCTGCTTTGTATTGGACTGATGAAGACACTGTGTGGCGAAACGTTTCCTTAATAAAGATTCGCATATATTGCATAAGTGTCTCAATCTTCAACTCGTCGGTTTTCAAAACCATTTATCACAGTGTACATGGGAACAATTATTTGTAGGTTTTCTGTAAATTTAAAATTTAAAATCAATGTTACCCTTAATAATAAAAACATCTAGGAAGGGCAATGAGTTATTTACTTCGAATTCAACAGTAAAATTTATAGAATGAGCTAAGCTATTTAATTTAACAAGGAAATGGTTTATGTCTACATTCTTAGGCATAAGGCACAAAATATCATCAACATATCTATACCACTTTGCTCTATTGCTGACGGATGTGTCTATAAGATTCCTTGTAAAATATGCGATAAAGTTTATTACGGTCAAACTGTTAAAAGTCTTGAACTAAGATTAAAACAACATAAATATAGCATTAGAACTGGACAAGATTCTAATGCTCTATTTATTCATGTGAGAGATTTTAACCATCCAATTGATTTTCAAAATGGTGAGAAGGTTGTATCAAGCAAGTCCATGGTTGAGAGGAATATAATAGAATCAAGTTTCATTAAAAGTAGTTTTGAAAAAATTATGAATATTTATTTTGGTTTATATAAATTGGATTCATTTATAATTAATAAAATTTGGGAAGAATTTAATGATAAATTGGTCTAATCTTAATTCATGGGAAGAGTTTCAGGTCCTCTTCACAGAGTCGGGCGATGTTACGCCACTGTGAGGTGTTGTCTTTGTTAGTATGATGTAAGTGTGAGGTGTAGTCTTGCCCCTTTATAAGCCTTCTTGTCATGTTTTCTTTTATAGTTCCTTGATAATGTGAGTAGTCACGAAATCGCTTGGAATTCTTCTATTTTTTCATAGTGGTTGTCTTGAATATTTTTATATCACCTTTTACTGTGATCTTTTTGCTATATATATTTATATATATATATATATATATATATATATATATATATATATATATATATATATATATATATATATAAAAATATATATATATATATATATATATATATATATATATATATATATATATATATATATATATATATATATATATATATATATATAAATATATATATATATATATATATAGAACGTACTGCTATATATAATATTTTTAAGCTATTGTAGCGTTAATACATTCTTTAAAAACATATCCCTAAACATCTTTATTGTAGTGCCTCCGGTTGACGGCTTGCTGCTACCACTAATAGCTTTACTAAACGGGCAATCAACCAAGAGGCTTGGACGTGGCTGCGAGGCCGGTGAACCCCAGAACCCTCAGCTGGTTAATGCAAATGTGTAATATAACCTGGTCAGATTTATCATATAATTGTAAGGTTTATAAATAACATGGAAAAGAATCACGTTACATCCAAACAAATGAAAGGTAGCTCCACTTGCTTGAATCAAGAACCCTTCGCCAATACCGTTGCATCACTTGTAGAGATGAGAAGCAATAACTACCACACTTGGGAAATCAAACTAAAACTTGCAGTTAGCGGAATGAAAGTGCCAGAGGTGGCGGTGAGGTGTGTTGAGTGTGTGTGTAGGGAGTAGCACTCTGGTGAGGTGTGTTGAGTGTGTGTGTAGGGAGGAGCACTCTGGTGAGGTGTGTTGAGTGTGTGTGTAGAGAGGAGCACTCTGGTGAGGTGTGTTGAGTGTGTGTGTAGGGAGGAGCACTCTGGTGAGGTGTGTTGAGTGTGTGTGTAGGGAGGAGCACTCTGGTGAGGTGTGTTGAGTGTGTGTGTAGGGAGGAGCACTCTGATGAGTGTCATTCAAACATCCTACGTAAGCATGTAAGCATTCCTATGACTCATCTGGGTTCTCAGCTTCCAATTGTGGCCCCTTGTTCCTGTATCCCATCTCTGAAACATTCGAGCCCTGTCCACCTTGTCAATTCCTCTCAGTATTTTATACGTTGTTATCATGTCCCCCCTATCCCTCCTATTTTCTAGTTTCATCAAGTTGAGTTCCCTTAATCTCTCCTCGTAAGACATACCCTTCAGTTCCGGGACTAATTTTGTTGCAAACGTTTGCACTTTCTCCAATTTTTTGACGTGTTTGACTTGGTGTGGGTTCCATACTGGTGCTGCATACTCTAGTATGGGCCTGACGTACTCGGTGTAAAATGTCGTGAATGACTCCTTACTCAGATGTCGAAATGCTATTCTCAGGTTTGCCAAGCTCCCATATGCTGCAGCAGTTATTTGATTGATGTGTGACTCAGGGGACATGTTCGTTATAATGCTCACTTCAAGATCCTTTTCTTTAAGTGACGTTTGCAGCCTTTGATTCCCTAACCTGTACTCCGTCTGCAGTCTTCTTTGTCCTTCCCAAATCTTCATGACCATACACATACTGGGGTTAAACTACAGTACCCATTTGTCAAACCAGAATTGTAGTCTGTCCAGATCCCTTTGTAATCTTAGCTGATCCTCGTCCGCTTGTATTCTCCTCATCAGTTTCACATAATCAGCGAACAGTGACACTTCTGAATCTATTCCTTCCATCATATCATTCACGTATACAAGAAACACCACCGGACCTAGGACTGACCCTTGAGAAACTCCACTCGACACATGCGCCCACTCTAACACTTCATCACGTACCAACACTCTTTGTTTCCTTCCTGTTAGGTATTCCCTGATTCATTGCAGTACTTTCCCTATAATTCCTGCCTGCTCCTCTAATTTTTGTGCCAGTCTCTTGTGTGGTACTGTGTTAAAAGCCTTCTTGCAGTCCAAAAAGATGCAATTTACCCATCCCTCTCTCTCCTGTCTTACTTCTGTTACCGTTGCCGTGCTGATTGTCATGTATGAGTACAATCATTTCAATGTGTTCCACCACTCTTCTCCTGATGATCTTTTCCATGACTTTACATACTATACAAGTCAGTGACACTGGTCTGTAGTTTAACGCTGCCTGTCTATTTCCTTTCTTAAAAATTGGAACTACATTTGCTGTCTTCCACGCCTCAGGCAATTGTCCAGTTTCGATAGATTTATAGAAGATTGCTGCTAGCGGCACACATAGTTCCTCTGCTCCCTCTCTCAGATCCATGGAGATATGTTATCTGGGCCTCCGACTTTGAGGTGTCTAGTTCACCTAGCAGTTTCTTTACCTCTTCCTTGGTTATGTGTATTGTGTCCAGTACCTGCTGGTGCACCCTACCTCCATTATTTGCTGAAAGCATGTCTGTCTCTATAGTGAATACTTCTCTAAATCTTGTGTTTAGTTCATCACATACTTCCTGGTGACTCTTTGTTAGCTCTTCTCCCTCTTTCCTCAGCCTGATTACCTGGTCCTTGAATGTTGTTTTTCTCCTAATATGACTGTATAACAACTTTGGTTGAGATTTGGCTTTTGATGCTATGTCGTTCTCGTATTGCCTCTGGGCCTCTCTCCTTATCCCTGCATATTCATTTCTGGTTCTTCTACTCAACTCCTTGTTTTCTTGAGTCCTTTGCCATCTACACCTTTTCCATGCTCTAGTACACTTGTCTTTGGCCTCTTTACACCTCCAGTTAAACCATGGGCTCACTCTGGTCTTACCATTTTTTCTGTTACCCTTTGGTATAAACTTCTCCTCTGCTTCCCTGCACTTAGTAGTTACTAGTTCCATTTTTTCATTTACTGTCTTTTCCTCTAGTTCTCTTTCCCACTGCACTTCATGCGGAAATCTTCTCATGCTTATGTGGTCCCCTTTCTTGAAGTTCGGCTTCTCTCATCCTTCTCGTGCTGCTGCATTCTCCACTGTGATATCCCCTATGTCTGAACTATTCAAGGTGAATATGAGATCCAGCCTTGCTGCAACATCCTCCCCCATTATGAGTAATTTTGTCTTACCCAAATGAGCCCTCCTTGCCACTTCAGCTAGTGTATCCACCATTGCTCTATTGCGCTCACCATACTCTTGTCTTGGCCTTCTGCTGTTCAATGGTGGGTTATACATCTCTGCTATTATCACCTTTGGACCCCCAGTCTGAAGTGTTCCTCCAATGAAGTCGTCTGTTTCCCCTCTGTCCATTCCTCCCATTTCTTCAAAATTCCACTGGTTTTTGATGAGCAATGCCATTCATCCCCCTCCTCTGTTCTCTCTGTCTTTCCTCAGGATCTGATATCCAGTTGGAAAGATTGCATCTGTTATCATCCCTATAAGTTTTGTCTCTGTAATTGCTATGATGGCAGGTGATGCATCAATGATTCGTTCTTGTCATTCTTCACCCTTATTTGTTATTCCATCTGCATTGGTGTACCATACCTTTAGCTTCCTTTCCAGTACTGTATTTTGGGGATGATGGGGATGGTGCAGGCTGAGGGTGTGGGATGGAGGGTGGAATATTATAAGTGGCTGCTGTGATTATGAAATTATTGCTTGGGGGGTAGGGGCTATGAAGTGTGGTTTGTTTCTGGTTATTGTGTTTGGTTGATTTCCTGTCATTTCCTGTCCTGTCACTCTTTCCTTCCACTGGTTTCGTCTTACTCTCACTCTCAGTTGTTCCCTTTCTTTTCGTGTTCTGTCTCAATTGAGGAACACTTGTTGATATTCTTGAGAGTCCTTTAACAGTGGCTTCTGTTGTAATATCCTGTTCCGTACCACTTCTTGAGTGTCAATATGATTGGTTTATTTTTTTCCCTCGAATACCTCCCAAGTCTGTGAAAATGTTCTATCTGTGACATGTATTTCTTTCCTGTTATTGCTATGATGCTCTTAATCTCTTTTTTCCTCCAAATGCTTTCTTTCATCATAGGTCTTCCCTTCAGCCTCCTGAAGCCTATGATTAATTATTGACCTCTCCCTCTCTTCTTCCCATTTCTTTTCACTCCATATCTCTGGATCTGATTTAAGCATCTCCTTTGTTGTTTCCCTTATCATCTCCTGTACACATTGATATCTTGATATTACTTCTGCAAGAGATTTCTTAGCTCCATCCCCTCCTTCAGTCCCATTTCTGCCTGATGATGTTCCCATTTCAGTCACCTTGCTCCTTTCAGACCTCATTATATCCTGCTTCAGCAACTACATTTCTTCCTCCAGTCTCTGTATCTTTGCCTCAGCTACTACAGCTCGTGATTCACACTTCTTGCTCTCTGCAGATAAATTCTCTAGCATGTTATTGCAAAGCTCATTTAACCTTTTTTCTCATTCTTAATCAATTTTCAGACCAGCTATCCTCGGTTCCCTTGCCTTTCCATCCTCCCTTTTGAGATCCCATTTTTTCATCCTATTTGGATGCTCTAGATCCTTCGGCTTTGTGTAAAATTTGTGTGAGTGTGGGTTTATGTGCTAATGTGTTAGGTTTGCCTGAGTATGTGTACATTGTGTGTGTGTGTGTGTGTGTGTGTGTGTGTGTGTGTGTGTGTGTATGTGTGTGTGTGTGTATGTGTGTGTGTGGAATTTTTTTTCCAAAAGAGGGGGGTATCAGAACTTTCTACCCTTTTCAGGGGCCCTACCCTTTCCGGCCCTTAGGAAGGGCCAGACGAGGCGTGTCTGGCTTCAAAAACAACTTAACTAATAACAGATGAACGAGCCACAGTATGTCACGTGTTGTCTGACCAAGTAGCAAGTATATGTGAGTCAATAGACAATTCTTATAAATGTAACATTTTCACAGACTTGGGAGGTATTCGAGGGAAAAAAATAAACCAATCGAATACCTCCCAAGTCTGTGAAAATGTTCTATCTGTGACATGTATTTCTTTCCTGTTATTGCTATGATGCTCTTAATCTCTTTTTTCCTCCCAATGCTTTCTTTCATCATAGGTCTTCCCTTCAGCCTCCTGAAGCCTATGATTAATTATTGACCTCTCCCTCTCTTCTTCCCATTTCTTTTCACTCCATATCTCTGGATCTGATTTAAGCATCTCCTTTGTTGTTTCCCTTATCATCTCCTGTACACATTGATATCTTGATATTACTTCTGCAAGAGATTTCTTAGCTCCATCCCCTCCTTCAGTCCCATTTCTGCCTGATGATGTTCCCATTTCAGTCACCTTGCTCCTTTCAGACCTCATTATATCCTGCTTCAGCAACTACATTTCTTCCTCCAGTCTCTGTATCTTTGCCTCAGCTACTACAGCTCGTGATTCACACTTCTTGCTCTCTGCAGATAAATTCTCTAGCATGTTATTGCAAAGCTCATTTAACCTTTTTTCTCATTCTTAATCAATTTTCAGACCAGCTATCCTCGGTTCCCTTGCCTTTCCATCCTCCCTTTTGAGATCCCATTTTTTCATCCTATTAGGATGCTCTAGATCCTTCGGCTTTGTGTAAAATTTGTGTGAGTGTGGGTTTATGTGCTAATGTGTTAGGTTTGCCTGAGTATGTGTACATGTGTGTGTGTGTGTGTGTGTGTGTGTGTGTGTGTGTGTGTATGTGTGTGTGTGTATGTGTGTGTGTGGAATTTTTTCCAAAAGAGGGGGTATAGAACTTTCTACCCTTTTCAGGGGCCCTACCCTTTCCGGCCCTTAGGAAGGGCCAGACGAGGCGTGTCTGGCTTCAAAAACAACTTAACTAATAACAGATGAACGAGCCACAGTATGTCACGTGTTGTCTGACCAAGTAGCAAGTATATGTGAGTCAATAGACAATTCTTATAAATGTAACTTTGCAATAACAGAAAAGTTACAGGAAACTGCTGTTTCCATTTCTACACTTGAACCTTCAATCATGTGTTCCAGTGATCAAAGTATTTAGAGAACACAAACATTTGATTTGCCACTTGTAGCAGCATGCAGCAATTGTTGAAATTGTGTTGATGTCAGCGATGCCAAGACCCACTGAACCACGAGGGCACACGAAGGGTTAGATTGAACTCTGCCACCGAAGAAACGGGTCATACGGCGCAAGGGGATTTAACCTAACAAAGACATTAGTCGTGGACGTCGGTGCACTAATTTAATCTCCACTAACGTCGGGAAATTGGATAAGAACTCTGTTCAAGCGCATTTAGTGATCAAAATCACGGTATATTCAGAAGTATGCGCAGCTTCTTACTACTGCAAAAAGACTGAACTTGAAGAATGTAAAGGGACATGAGTGCTTCGTCTAACAAGGCAGTGACTCATCAGCAACGTTCTTCAATCAAGACAGCGATATCCGAGTGTGAATTAAGGGTCCGTTACAAATACCCAGGTAAGTCTGCTCAGACATATTTATGTTCATAAAACTGCCCAGTTGGGAACATTATCATAATCTAGGCAGATTTATCATTCACCCGGTTACTCGTGGGCGATCCGCCCAAACACAGTGAGTAAACCGCCTTTCAGTCCATTCAATGACTGATTATATGGCATACGCTCCTTTGGGGAAATAATATAAGCTAAGTATAGCAACATTAACAGTCCACTTTATCGTAGGGGTACATTACCCCACAGTGTGTGTGTGTGTGTGTGTATTTGTGTGTGTGTGTATGTGTGTGTGTGTGTACTCGCCTATTTGTACTCACCTATTTGTGGTTGCAGGGGTCGAGACATAGCTCATGCCCCGCATCTTCACTGATTGCTACTAGGTCCTCTCTCTCCCTGCTCCATGAGCTTTATCAAACCTCGTCTTAAAACTATGTATGGTTCCTGCCTCCACTACGTCACTTTCTAGGCTATTCCACTTCCTGACAACTCTATGACTGAAGAAATACTTCCTAACATCTCTGACTCATAGGAGTCTTCAACTTCCAATTGTGACCCCTTGTTTCTGTGTCCCCTCTCTGGAACATCTTGTCTCTGTCCACCTTTTCTATTCCTCGCAGTATTTTATATGTCATTATCATGTCTCCCCTAACCCTCCTGTCCTCTAGTGTTGTCAGGCCGATTTCCCTTAACCTTTCTTCGTAGGACAATCCCTTTAGCTCTGGGACTAGTCTTGTTGCAAACCTTTGCACTTTCTCTAATTTCTTGACGTGCTTGACCAGGTGTGGGTTCCAAACTGGTGCTGCATACTCCAGTATGGGTCTGACGTATATGGTGTACAGAGTCTTGAACGATTCCTTAGTGAGGTATTATAACGCTATTCTTAGGTTTGCCAGCCGCCCGTATGCTGCAGCAGTTATCTGATTAATGTGCGTCTCAGGAGATGTGCTCGGTATTATGCTCACCCCAAAATCTGTTTCCTTGAGTGAGGTTTGCAGTCTTTGGCCACCTATACTATATGTAGGCAGCCTGACTGTCTGCATAGACAGCCATGCTGTCTGCCAGCTGAATTCACATTTCGTGCCATGCTTGTTTCCATAGTATTCCGCCAGAGGGCAAGCCTGGTAGGCGCACTGTGAGTGTTCCTCTCCGAGTTTGTGGGTATGTGGGGCCGGCCGGGTCCCGTGCCTCTCACCCAAACACTCACACTGCCAACTCACTCCACTCACCACCGCCCACTCCCTCTATGCTTTTTTCTGTGAATTTCCTTGTGAATTCTTGCCAGAACTGTGTATCCGAGTGTCAAGGCCACTCAAAGACACGTGTAACCACACCATGTGGGTTAAGCCAGATCCCAAGCCACGCTGTGGTCTGCGCACACATCAACCCATGACGTCACCATGCTGCTGACGTCACGATGCTGCCGAATCCACGACGACACTCCACTGATGTCACTTCGCGATGTCACCCCATGACATCCATCATCATGTCATTCCAGAACGTCACCTCGCGATGTCACCCACGATGTTGCCTGCCGTTCCTCGCGACGTCTGCTGACGTCACTCGCGATGTCATGCCTGACATCACCCACATGATGTCCCGAGTGTTCTAGTTTCATAGTGAGCATTTTATTTTCATTATTTGTCGAGAAGTTTGAGAGAAGATAAGTCAAGTGTTCATTATTTCTCTCAGTCAATGTTCTCACATGTTCGTGTATTGCTTAGTGACGATTTTTATACAGAAAAACGTCATTTGCTAGTAAACTGTTGTACCACATGTGCAGTATGTGTGCAGTTTATCGTGTGTCCTATGTAGCACCTGTGTGTTACTTTGTCACCCGGTGTGTGACCCGCGCCCCGCGCGCTTGACAGCTGACATTTGTCAGTCCAGGCGTCAGTTACGAGTGTCCGAGCGCCCTGTACAGAAAGCTCTTATTGTTCGCCGCTCATAGATGCCTTTGCTGAATCATACCCGCGACGATTCTCCCATCAAGACTGTTCCACTTCACCTCCTAGACCGTCAGTCCAGTTATTGCAGATGACCAGTCTGGGGACGCTTACACTGCCCTCTGCTGTAACCTCAACTATCGAGAGATGTCACTCGTCTAGCTGCAGTTAAGCCTGTCAGGTCACAGCTTCAGTGAGCAGCCTGCACAAAGATGATGTCACTTTGACTGCTAGCCCACTCACTGCAGTATTGTGTATGCTGTTAAGACCTCCAGATGTTTCGCCGAGTCGTCCCTGTCACGACTCACTCCACACTTGCCAGCAATGACAGCTCCAGCGACAGTACCAGTTGAAGTCCTGCCCAGTTGCGACTACTGACGACACCTCACTCGAGAGCACCAGCAAGTTGTGCCCCAGGTCGAGTGAACCCTGCAGCGACTACTACGATGTCTGCTTCACCTCCCAGAGGAGACCGTACCCTGTTACGTCACAGCTCAGCCACAGCTATGTCTCCCGTGTTGCAGTATGTATCCAGACGCAGGAAGGCGTGCAGTGCTGCATCGACGCTCACTGCCTTAGACCACGAAGCACACCATTTTTTTCTTCCCTCTCTGGAGGATTTTTTTTCTATGTCCATATGTTTATGTATATATGTATTTTTCTTTCGTGTTCTGTGACCTGTTCTTGAAAGAGAGAGAGACCCGAGTTTTTTTTGCTGCCATTCATGGTCGGGACGACCATGGGTGCATGACCGAGCGATGTAGACAGCCTGACTGTCTGCATAGACAGCCATGCTGTCTGCCAGCTGAGTTCCAAACTGGCGCTGCATACCCCAGTATGGGCCTAACGTACACAGTGTACAGGGTCCTGAACGATTCTTTGTTAAGATGTCGGAATGCTGTTCTTAGGTTTGCTAGGCGCCCATATGCTGCAGCAGTTATTTGGTTGATGTGCGCCTCAGGAGATGTGCCTGGTGTTATACTCACCCCAAGGTCTTTTTCCTTGAGTGAGGTTTGTAGTCTCTGGCCCCCTAGACTGTACTCCGACTGCGGTCTTCTTTGCCCTTCCCCAATCTTCATGACTTTGCACTTGGTGGGGTTGAACTCCAGGAGCCAATTGCTGGACCAGGCTTGCAGCCTGTCCAGATCCCTTTGTAGTTCTGCCTGGTCCTCGTCCAATTGAATTCTTCTCATCAACTTCACATCATCTGCAAACATGACACTTCGGAGTCTATTCCTTCCGTCATGTCGTTCACAAATACCAGAAACAGCACTGGTCCTAGGACTGACCCCTGTGGAACCCCACTCGTCACCGGCGCCCACTCTGACACTTCGCCACGTACCATGACTCGCTGCTGTCTTCCTGACAGGTATTCCCTGATCCATTGTAGTGCCTTCCCTGTTACCCCTGCCTGGTCCTCCAGGAGAGTGATCCTATATAACTAGCTGGGCAGTAGAGGCAGCACTCAGAGGCAGGAGAGTGATCCTATTCAAACAGCTGGGCACTAGAGGCAGGAGAGAGTGATCCAATACAACCAGTTGGGCACTAGAGGCAGCACTCACAGGCAGGAGAGAGCGATCCTATACAACCAGCTGGGCACCAGAGGCAGGAGAGTGATCCTATACAACCAGCTGGGCACTAGAGGTAGCACTCAGAGGCAGGAGAGAGTGATCCTATACAACCAGGTGGCCAATAGAGGCAGCACTCAGAGGCATGAGAGAAAGTGATCCAATACAACCAGTTGGGCACTAGAGGCAGCACTCAGAGGCAGGAGAAAGGGATCCTATACAACCAGGTGGGCACTAGAGGTACCACTCAGAGACAGGAGAGAGTGATCTTATACAACCAGCTGGGCACTAGAGGTACCACTCAGAGACAGAAGAGAGTGATCTTATACAACCAGCTGGGCACTAGAGGTAGCATTCAGAGACAGGAGAGAGTGATCCTATACAACCAGCTGGGCACTAAAGGTAGGAGAGTGACCCTATACAACAAGATGGGCACTTGAGGCATCACTCAGAGGCAGGAGAGTGATCCTATGCAACCAGCTGGGCACTAGAGGCAGCACTTAGAGGTACGAGAGTGATCCTATACAATCAGCTGGGCACTAGAGGCAGCACTCAGAGGCAGGAGAATGTGATCCTATACAACCAGCTGGGCACTAGAGGCAGCACTCAGAGACAGGAGAGAGTGATCCTATTTAACCAGCTGGGCACTAGATGCTGGAGAGTAATTCTATACAACCAGCTGGGCACTAGACATAGCACTCAGAGACAGGAGAGAGTGATCTTATACAACCAGCTGGGCACTAGGGCAGAGGGCCTACAACAGATGGATGAGCAGCCTAGAGTGGATGATCCTTACAACCAGGCACTGGGTACCACTAGAGGGATCAGCACCAGCTTAGAGGTCCTTGAGGAGAGAGTGATCCTATACAACCAGCTTTTGACTAGAGGTAACACTCAGAGACAGGAGAGAGTGATCTTATACAACCAGCTGGGCACTAGAAGACACTCAGAGACAGAAGAGAGTGATCTTATACAACCAGCTGGACTAGAGTACATCAGAGACAGGAGAAGTGATCTATACAACCAGCTGGGCACTAAAGGCAGAGAGTGATCCTATACAACAAGATGGGCACTGAGGCATCATCAGAGGCAGGAGAGTGATCCTATCAACCAGCTGGCACTAGAGGCAAGAGACGAGTGATCACTATACAACCAGCTGGCACTAGAGGCAGCACTAGAGGCAGGAGAGTGATCCTATTAACCAGCTGGGCACTAGATGCGAGAGGTGATTCTATACAACCAGCTGGGCACTAGACAGCACTAGAGACAGGAGAGAGTGATCCTATAACCAGCTGGGCACTGGTCATTCAGAGCAGGAGAGTGTTTCTATACAACCAGCTGGGCACTAGAAGTAGCATTCAGAGACAGAAGAGAGTGATCTTATACAACCAGCTGGGCACTAGAGTAGCATTCAGAGACAGGAGAGTGATCCTATACAACCAGCTGGGCACTAAAGGCAGGAGAGTGACCCTATACAACAAGATGGGCACTTGAGGCATCACTCAGAGGCTGGAGAGTGATCCTATGCAACCAGCTGGGCACTAGAGGCAGCACTTAGAGGTACGAGATTGATCCTATACAACCAGCTGGGCACTAGAGGCAGCACTCAGAGACAGGAGAGAGTGATCCTATTTAACCAGCTGGGCACTCGATGCTGGAGAGTGATTCTATACAACCAGCTGGGCACTAGGCATAGCACTCAGAGACAGGAGAGAGTGATCTTATACAACCAGCTGTGCACTAGAGGCAGGAGAGTGATCCTATACAACCAGCTGGGCACTAGAGGTAGCAATCAGAGGCAGGAGAGAGTGATCCTATACTACCAGCTGGGCAATAGAGGCAACACTCAGAGGCATGAGAGAAAGTGATCCAATACAACCAGTTGGGCACTAGAGGCAGGAGAGTGATCCTATACAACCAGCTGGGCACTAAAGGTAGCAATCAGAGGCAGGAGAGAGTGATCCTATACAACCAGCTGGGCAATAGAGGCAGCACTCAGAGGCAGGAGAGAGTGATCCAATACAACCAGCTGGGCACTAGAGGTACCACTCAGAGGCAGGAGAGTGTGATCCTATACAACCAGCTGGGCACTAGAGGCAGCACTCAAAGGCAGGAGAGAGTGATCCTATGCAACCAGCTGGGCACTAGAGGCAGCACTTAGAGGTACGAGAGTGATCCTATACAACCAGCTGGGCACTAGAGGCAGCACTCAGAGACATGAGAGAGTGATCCTATTTAACCAGCTGGGCACTAGATGCTAGAAAGTAATTCTATACAACCAGCTGGGCACTAGACATAGCACTCAGAGACAGGAGAGAGTGATCTTATACAACCAGCTGGGCACTAGAGGCAGGAGAGTGATCCTGTACAACAAGATGGGAACTAGAGGCAGCACTCAAAGGCAGAAGAGTGATCCTATGCAACCAGCTGGGCACTAGAGGCAACACTCAGAGGTAGGGGAGTGATCCTATACAACCAGCTGGGCACTAGAGGCAGCACTCAGAGGCAGGAGAGTGATCCTATACAACCAGCTGGGCACTAGAGGCAGCACTCAGAGGCAGGAGAGAGTGATCCTATACAACCAACTGGGCACTAGAGGCAGCACTCAGAGGCAGGAAAAAGTGATCCTATACAACCAGCTGGGCACTAGAGATAGCACTCAGAGGCAGGAGAGTGTGATCCTATACAACCAGCTGGGCACTAAAGGCAGAACTCAGAGGCAGGAGAGAGTGATCTTATGCAACCAGCTGGGCACTAGAGGCAGCACTTAGAGGTACGAGAGTCATCCTATACAACCAGCTGGGCACTAGAGGCAGCACTCAGAGACAGGAGAGAGTGATCCTATTTAACCAGCTGGGCACTAGATGCTGGAGAGTGATTCTATACAACCAGCTGGGCACTAGACATAGCACTCAGAGACAGGAGAGAGTGATCGTATACAACCAGCTGGGCACTAGAGGCAGGAGAGTGATCCTGTACGACCAGATGGGAACTAGAGGCAGCACTCAGAGGCATGAAAGTGATCCTATGCAACCAGCTGGGCACTAGAGGCAGCACTCAGAGGCATGAGATAAAGTGATCCAATACAACCAGTTAGGCACTAGAGGCAGCACTCAGAGGCAGGAGAGAGTCATCCTATACAACCAGCTGGGCACTAGAGGCAGCACTTAGAGGTAGGAGAGTGATCCTATACAACCAGCTGGGCACTAGAGGCAGCACTCAGAGACCGGAGAGAGTGATCCTATACAACCAACTGTGCACTAGAGGTACCACTCAGAGACAGGAGAGAGTGATCATATACAACCAGCTGGGCACTAGAGGCAGCACTCAGAGGCAGGAGAGTGTGATCCTATACAACCAGCTGGGCACTAGAGATAGCACTCAGAGGCAGGCGAGTGTGATCCTATACAACCAGCTGGGAACTAGAGATAGCACTCAGAGGCCGGAGAGTGTGATCCTATACAAACAGCTGGGCACTAGAGACAGCACTCAGAGGCAGGAGAGTGTGATCCTATACAACCAGCTGGGCACGAGAGGCAGCACTCAGAGGCAGGAGAGAGTGATCCTATACAACCAGCTGGGCACTAGAGGCAGCACTCAGAGACAGGAGAGAGTGATCCTATTTAACCAGCTGAGCACTAGATGCTGGAGAGTGATTCTATACAACCAGCTGGGCACTAGACATAGCACTCAGAGACAGGAGAGAGTGATCTTATAGAACTAGCTGGGCACTAGAGGCAGGAGGCCCTCCACATTCGCGAGGGCGACGAGAACAAGAATCTCGCGAATGTTGAAAAATCGCGAATGTTTGGTGTGCAAATAAATTGTAGGGAAATATATTAATAGCATATAGTTAGCCTAACAATACTGCTTCCTTACCCTATTGAATCACGAACAATCATAAAACATGAAAACATCGTAAAATATTGTATATATATGCTATGGTTTAATAAATAATGAACTAACAAAACACTCACTACTCGTAAGGTTAGGCACACGAACTCTGATGACTTGTGATGATGATGACAATGACGATGATGATGGTGATGATAGTATATGATGCAGTTACTGATGACAGTTGAATGTAGGTGATTATATGGAGTGTAACTACATGGCATGATGAGTCTAGTGTGTAGATTCTAACTTTATTGCCAGCGTCACTGCCCATAATAGGTGGCTGGGCATTTGTGAATGATCGAAGCTCGCGAAAGTGGAACTCGCGAATGTGGAGGGCCTCTTGTAATATCTGTAATTCACAGCTCACTTCGGCAACACCAACTGCAAGAAAATTTACTGTTTTTTATTTATCTTTCTTATACAAATCACATATTAATGACTATATCGCTACACTACGGCCATCACTGCCCAGATATTTGCATGTTTTTCTGATTAAGGTCACAACCTGGACCTGTTGTTAATACTGGACCTGTTGTTAATATCTGATGTGTCAGCGCTGCTGGCGGCAGCGTGTGTGTGTGTGTGTTTGTGAGTACTCACCTATATGTGGTTGCAGGAGTCGAGTCATAGCTTCTGGCTCCGCCTCTTCGCTAGTCGCTACTAGGTCACTCTGTCCCCTCTCCAAGAGCCTTATCATACCTCTTCTTAAAGCTATATATAAATCTTGCCTCCACTCCTTCACTCTCCAGATTATTCCACTTCCTGACAACTCTAAGGTTAAAGAAAGACTTTCTAATATTCTTGTGGCTCATCTGAGTTTTCTACTTCCAGTTGTTGGCCCCTTGTCCTGTATCCCATCTCTGAAACATTCTAGCATTGTCCACCTCGTCATTTCATCTCAGTATTTTATACGTCGTTATCATATCACCCTATCCATCCTATCATCTAGTGTCATCTCATAAGACATACCCCTTAGCTCCAGTATTAGTCTTGTTGCAAATATTTGCACTTTTTCCAATTTCTTGACGTGTTTGACTAGGTGTGGGTTCCATACTGGTGCTGCATACTCCAATATGGGCCTGACGTACACGGTGTACATAGACTTAAATGATTCCTTACACAGATGTCGAAACGCTAATCTAAGGTTTGCTAGGCGCCCGTATGCTGCAGCAGTTATTTGGTTGATGTGCGCCTCAGGAGATGTGCTCGGTATTACAATCACCCCAAAATACTTTTCTTTGGGTGAGGTTTGCAGTCTTTGGCCCCCCCTAGCCTGTACTCTGTCTGCAGTCTTTTTTGACCTTCCCAATCATCATAACTTTGCACTTAGTGGGGTTACTCCAGGAATCAGCTGTTGGACCAGGCTTACAGCCTGTCTAGATCTCTCTGTCGTCCTACCTGTCCCTCATCCACTTAAATTCTCCGCATTTGCTTTAAATCGTCTGTAAACAGGCACACCTCTGATTCTTTCTCTTCCGTCATGTCATTCACTTAGACCAGAAACAGCACAGGCCCTAGGACTGACCCTTGTGGAACTCTGCTCGTCAAAGGCGCCCACTCTGACACTTTGTCACTTACCATCACTCGTTGTTTCGTTCATGTTAGTTATTCTCTGATTCATTGCAATGCCTTTCCTATTATTCCTGCTTGCTCCTCTAGCGTTTGCACTAATCTCTGGTGAGGAACTGCATCGAAAGTCTTCTTGCAGTGCAAGAAAATGCAGTCTACCCACCCTTCTCTCTTCGGTGTTACTTCTGTCAATTTGTCGTAGTAGGTTTGTGACACAGGATTTCTCCTCCCTGAAACCGTGCTGGTTATCCTCATTCCTTTCTAGCTGCTTCACCAGTTTTTTTCCTGATAAACTTCTTAATGAATTTGCCTACTATACATATCAGGGACACTAGTCTGTAGATTATTGCCACCTGCCTGCCTCCTTTCTTAAAGATTAGGACTACATTTGCCGTCTTCCACTCCTCAGATAATTGCCCTGTTTCGATGGATGTGCTGAAGATTGTTGTTAGTGGCATACATAGTGCCTCTGCCCTCTCTCTCAGGACCCACAGAGAGATATTGTCCAGTCCCACTGCCTTTGAAGAATGTAGCTCACTTAGGAGGCTCTTCACTTCGTCCTCTGTTTTTAAGAAGTGTGTCCATCATTTGTTGGTGTACCCCTTTCTTCCCTGTTTGCTGGAGTCCTCTTTGACTCCACTGATTACCTCGTCCTTGACTGCAGTTTTCCTCCTGATGTGGTTGTACAACAGCTTTTTGTCACATTTGTCTTTCGATGCAATATCATTCTCATATTGCCGCTGAGCCTCCCTCCTTGTCCATGCATATTCATTTCAGGATTTTCAGTTAATCTCCTTATTTTCCTGGTTCCTTTTTTATCATTCTCTAGCACAATTAGTTTTGGCTTCTCTACATCTTTGGGTGAACATGGGCTCGTTTTAGTCTTCCCATTGTTTCTGTTTCCCTTGCATACGAACCTCTCCTCTGCCTCTTTGCATTTTGTAGTCACATAATCCATCATTTCATTTACTGATTTCACCACAATTTCTCTTTTCTGCTGTACCTCACGCATGAAATTCCTCATGCCTGTGTAGTCCCATCTTCTCCCATCTTACTCATGCTGCTTTACTCTTCACTTTTAACTTTACAGTGTATTCGAAACCCAGGACACATGATCACCAGCTCTGAGGGGCCTTTCACATGTGATGTTCTCAATGTCTGTACTCAAGGTGAATACGAGGTCCAGCCATGCTGGTTCATCCTCTCCTCTCTCTCTAGCAGTTTTTCCAGTACCACATCCATCATCTTAGTTCTCCTAATTTCTGGTACTTGATCTGGCTCCATGTTTTCCCAGTCAGTCTCCTTGTGATTGAAATCACCACAACTATTAACTTTGCTCTACCCATATGGGCCCTTCTGGCCACCTCATCTAGTGTGTCCACCATTGCTATGTTCCTCTCATCATATTCTTGTCTTCGCCTCCTGCTCTCCTGAGGCAGGTTGTTTATGACTGCAATCACCACATATCAATCACCTTATATATATATATATATATATATATATATATATATATATATATATATATATATATATATATATATATATATATATATATATATATATATATATATATATGTCGTGCCGATTAGGTAAAACTTGCTTAAATAGCAACGCTCACCTTGCCATATAAGACAAGTGAAAATTTGTGTATGTAATAATTTCGCCAAAATCCTTCTGAACATAACGAAAAAAAAATATTTCATTGTGTTTGTTTATTATTAAATTAATGTTAACGTATCTAAAATATATTTAGTTGGGTTAGGCTAAATTAAATTGCGCTTGTTGTAATAAGGTTAGGTAGGTTTTCAAAGTTTCTCTTGGTACAAAATTATAAATTCTTACATTATCATAAATGAAAAAAAATATATCTTTAAATGTATAAGAGAAAATTTTAGAAAGGACTTAATTTTAAATGAGTTCTTGCTAATTAACCAGTTTTATCTAATCGGCACGATATATATATATATATATATATATATATATATATATATATATATATATATATATATATATATATATATATATATATATATATATATATATATATATATATTATTTTGACCATGAACGAGTGGTATTGAATCAATAACAACACTGTGACTAGCCGAGGATTTGAACCCATGTAGTTTTGGCCCTGCCTCGTTGTGAGCGAAAATCACATGATGCCTTAACCCACTGAACCGCACAATCCTACAAGAACCAAGCACACAGCCACTCTAGGTGTGTTACGCTTGGTCCGAGGATGTACGGTGGTGTGGGTGCCTTTAAGCTAATTTCATTCTTATCCCCGTTTGGTGTACTAGCCTCCACAAGCAGTATAATATTATTGTGACCACGAACGAGTGGCATTGAAGCAATAACAACATTGCGACTAGCCGAGGATTCGAACCCATGAGTGGCTGGGTGCTCGTGTGGTTCAGTGGGTTAAGGCGTCATGTGATTTTCGCTCACCACGAGGCAGGGCCAAAACTACATGGGTTCGAATCCTCGGCTAGTCGCAGTGTTGTTAATGATTCAATACCACTCGTTCGTGGTCACAATAATTATTTTTTTTTATTAACACATCGGCCGATTCCCACCAAGGCAGGGTGGCCCGAAAAATAAAAACTTTCATCATCATTCACTCCATCACTGTCTTGCCAGAAGGGTGCTTTACACTACAGTTATAAAACTGCAACATTAACACCCCTCCTTCAGAGTGCCGGCACTGTACTTCCCATCTCCAGAACTCAAGTCCGGCCTGCCGGTTTCCCTGAATCCCTTCATAAATGTTACTTTGCTCACACTCCAACAGCACGTCAAGTATTAAAAACCATATGCCTCCATTCACTCCTATCAAATACGCTCACACATGTTTGCTGGAAGTCCAAGCCCCTCGCACACAAAACTTCCTTTACCCCTCCCTCCAACCTTTCTAGGCCGACCCCAACCCCGCCTTCCCTCCACTACAGATTTATACACTCTCGAAGTCACTCTGTCTCGTTCCATTCTCTCTACATGTCCAAACCACCTCAACAACCCCTCCTCAGCTCTCTGAACAATCGTTTTGGTAATCCCACCCTCCTCCTAATTTCCAAACTCCGAATTCTCTGCATTATATTCACACCACACATTGACCTCAGACATGACATCTCCACTGCCTCCAGCCTTCTCCTCATTACAACATTCATCACCCATGCTTCACACCCATATAAGAGCGTTGGTATAACTATACTCTCATACATTCCCTCTTTACTTCCATGGACAAGGTTCTTTGTCTCCACAGACTCCGAAGTGCTCCACTCACCCTTTTCCCTCATCAATTCTATATTCACCTCATCCTTCATAGACCCATCCGCCGACATGTCCACTCCCAAATATCTGAATACATTCACCTCCTCCATACTCTCTCCCTCCAATCTGATATCCAATCTTTCGTCACCTAATATTTTTGTTATCCTCATCACCTTACTCTTTCCTATATTCACTTTCAATTTTCTTTTTACACACCCTACCAAATTCATCCACCAACCTCTGCAGCTTCTCTTCAGAATCTCCCAAAAGCACAGTGTCATCAGCAAAAAGCAACTGTGACAACTCCCACTTTTATTTGCTTCTTTATCTTTTAGCCCAACACCTCTTGCCAAGACCCTCGCATTCACTTCTCTTACAACCCCATCTATAAATATATTGAACAACCACGGTGACATCACACATCCTTGTCTAAGGCCCACTTTTACTGGAAATAGTCCCCTTCCCTCCTACACACTCTAACCTGAGCCTCACTATCCTCATAAAAACTCTTCACTGCTTTCAGTAACCTTCCTCCTATTCCATACACCTGCAACATCTGCCACATTGCCCCCTATCTACCCTATCATACGCCTTTTCCAAATCCATAAATGCCACAAAAACATCTTTACCCTTATCCAAATACTGTTCACCTATATGTTTCACTGTAAACACTTGGTCTACACACCCCCTACCTTTCCTAAAGCCCCTTGTTCATCTGCTATCCTGCTTTCTGTTTTACTCTTAATTCTTTCAATAATAACTCTACCATACACTTTACCAGGTACACTCAACAGACTTATTCCCCTATAATTTTTGCACTCTCTTTTGTCCCCTTTGCCTTTATACAAAGGAACAATACACGCTCTCTGCCAATCCCTAGGTACCTTACCCTCTTCCATACATTTATTAAATAATAGCACCAACCACTCCAAAATTATATCCCCACCTGCTTTTAACATTTCTATCTTTATCCCATCAATCCCAGCTGCCTTACCCCTTTCATTCTACCCACTGCCTCACGAACTTCCCCTACACCCACAACTGGCTCTTCCACACTCCTACAAGATGTTATTCCTCCTTGCCCTACACACGAAATCACAGCTTCCCTGTCTTCATCAACATTTAACAAATCCTCAAAATATTCTCTCCATCTTCCCGATACCTCTAACTCTCCATTTAATAACTCTCCTCTCCTATTTTTAACTGTCAAATCCATTTGTTCTCTAGGCTTCCTCAACTTATTAATCTCATTCCAAAACTTTTTCTTATTTTCAACAAAATTTGCTGATAACATCTCACCCACTCTCTCATCTGCTCTCTTTTTACATTGCTTCACCACTCTTTTAACCTCTCTTTTTCTCTCCATATACTCTTCCCTCCTTGCATCACTTCTACTTTGTAAAAACCTCTCATATGCTAACTTTTTCTCCCTTACTACTCTCTTTACATCATCATTCTACCAATCGCTCCTCTTCCCTCCCGCACCCACTCGCCTGTAACCACAAACTTCTGCTGAACACTCTAACACTACATTTTTAAATCTACCCCATACATTTTCGACCCCAATGCCTACACTCTCACTAGCCCATCTATCCTCCAATAGTTGTTTATATCTTACCCTAACTGCCTCCTCTTTTAGTTTATAAACCTTCACCTCTCTTTTACTTACTGATTATATTTTCCTTGTATCCCATCTACCTTTTACTCCCACTGTAGCTATAACTAAAAAGTGATCTGATATATCTGTAGCCCCTCTATAAACATGTACATCCTAAAGTCTACTCAACAGTCTTTTATCTACCAATACATAGTCCAACAAACTACTGTCATTACGCCCTACATCATATCTTGTATACTTATTTATCCTCTTTTTCTTAAAATATGTATTACCTATAACTAAACCCCTTTCTATACAAAGTTCAATCAAAGGGCTCCCATTATCATTTACACCTGGCACCCCAAACTTACCTACCACACCCTCTCTGCATGTTTCTCCCACTTTAGCATTTAGGTCCCCTACCACAATTACTCTCTCATTTGGTTCAAAAGTTCCTATACATTCGCTTAACATCTCCCAAAATCTCTCTCTCTCCTCTACACTCCTCTCTTCTCCAGGTGCATACACGCTTATTATGACCCACTTTTCGCATCCGACCCTTATTTTAATCCACATAATCCTTGAATTTACACATTTATATTCCCTCTTTTCCTTCCATAACTGATCCTTCAACATTATTGCTACCCCTTCCTTAGCTCTAACTCTCTCAGATACTCCTGACTTAATCCCATTTATTTCTCCCCACTGAAACTCGCCTACCCCCTTCAGCTTTGTTTCGCTTAGGGCCAGGACATCCAACTTCTTTTCATTCATAACATCGGCAATCATCTCTTTCTTATCATCCGCACTACATCCACGCATATTCAGACAACCCAATTTTATAAAGTTTTTCTTCTTCTCGTTTTTAGTAGATTTGTACAGGAGAAGGGGTTACTAGCCCATTGCTCCCGGCATCTTAGTCGCCTCATACGACACGCATGGCTTACGGAGGAAAGATTCTTTTCCACTTCCCCATGGACAATAGAGAAAATAAAAAGAACAACAGCTATTAAGAAAAGAAGAAAAACCTAGATGTGTGTATGTATATATATGCATGTGTATGCCAGTGTAGTGTGACCTAAAGTGTAAGTAGAAGTAGCTAGATATACCTGTTATCCAGCGTGTTTATGAGACAGAAAAAGACACCAGCAATCCTACCATCATGTAAAACAGTTTCAGGTTTCTGTTTCACAGTCACCTGGCAGGACGGTAGTACCTCCCTGGGTGGTTGCTGTCTACCAACCTACTACCTATATATATATATATATATATATATATATATATATATATATATATATATATATATATATATATATATATATATATATATATTAGTAAAAGTGTTATATGGATCCCAGTTGGAATCGAGAAACAATCGTGTTTTCCATTATTTTTTTTCCAAATGTTGGATTCGTTAGTTTTTTTAATCGTTAACTTGTTTTTCGAGACGCGCTAAATCCACAATCCTCCTTTCGCTAATAGTTACCGTGTGGGATTCAAAACTTAATCAGTTTTTCAGTCAGGGTGCTTTCTGCCCGGTGGGTCCAAACACTGTTTTTTACGACCTGTCAATTCTGTTTACCATATCCCGGAAGTTGATCCCCTCGCGAGAGATTGTGTGGCTAATGTTTGCGTGTAGCAACTGCGTAGTTACTGTCTATATGTTGAGTCTTCAGACCTAACATAGTGCGTAGGTAATGCTTCTATGTTAGATTTACGCATCTGTCATTGTGTGTAGCCAAAGTTGAGTATTCAGACAAAATATGGTGTATCGTGAATGATTACATGTTGAAAATACTCATAAAACATTATATATGGCTAAGGCTTATATAATGGGATAACAGAGCAAACATACTTTGTAGCCAATATGATGAGTGTACTCATCTAACCTGAATGTTGAGTCCACGAATCTTAAATAACTTACTTTTAGTAGAGTATATCTGTACTGAGCTGCTAGTCAGTCCAGGAATTAGTGCTCGTAGTAAACACTTCAACGTAGGTTCCAGACATGATGATCAGAAAATGTTTGAAGATGTTAAGTTTCCGTTAGTGGATATATATACGTATATGATACTGTTGGCAATTACACATAAGTATAAAGGAATGCAATTGTAAAGTATTTGCCGCTTTACACTTACTGAGTTATCTCTTTGTGTAATCATTTCACTGGGGGCATTTTGCATCGTGTGTCTGGCCTCCTGTTCTCGTAAGGAGAGTATAGAAAGAACAAAAAGGCACAATACCGTGACTGAAACAATACACAAATAACCCACATATAGAAGAAATGAGCTAACCACGACGTTTCTGTCCGATTTGGACCCTTTACAAAGTCACACCGACAGGAAGGGAGAAGGAGCAGGGATGGGACAATAGAGGTAGGAGGAGTAGTGGTAGAGGTAGTGTGAAGTAGGGAGAGAGGTTGGTGGGACAAAAAGTAGAAAAAAAGGAGGCAAAAGACAAGGTAGGAGCACTGCAAGACAGCTACTACAACTACTACTAGTTCCTTCCCTGGGCCAGGAGCTGTGACTCGACCCCTGAAACTTCAACTAGGTGAGTACACACGCACACACACACACACACACACACACACACACACACACACACTCACACACACACACACACATACATACATATGGGTAGCGCAAAATTAGTAGTTATGGGTGATTTCAATCACAAGGAGATTGACTCGGAAAACCTGGAGCCCCATGGGAGTCCTGAATCATGGAGAGCCAATATGATTGATGTTTTACTGGAAAACCTCATGCATCAATATGTTAGAGACACTACCAGAGAGAGAAGTGAGGATGATCCAGCAAGACTGGACCTATTATTCACCTTGAGTAGTTCGGACATCGAATATATCACATACGAAAGGCTCGTTGGAGCTAGTGATCATGGGGTTCTGTGCTTTGATTAGATAGCTGAGCTACAAGTGGAGAGGGGAGCAGGAATACGACGGGAAAACCAAACTACAAAATGGGGAGATACACAGGCATGAGGAACTTCCTGCAAGACGTTCAATGGGAGAGAGAATTAGCAGGAAAACCAGTAAAAGAAATGATGGATTATATGACACCAATAAAATGCAAGGAGGCAGAGAAGAGGTTTGTTCCAAAGGGGCACAGAAATAATGGAAAGACAAGAACGAGTCGTTGGCTCACCCAAAAGTGTAGGGACGCAAAAACTAAGTGCATAGAGAATGGAAAAAGTACAGAAGACAAAGGACAGAGGAAAATAAAGAGATTAGCTGAAGAGCCAGAAACGAATATGCACAGATAAAAGGGAGGCTCAACAAAAATACGAAAATGGTGTAGCATCGAAAGTCAAATCAGATCTAAAGCTGTTGTTTGGCCACATCAGGAGGAAAACAACAGTCAAGGACCAGGCAATTAGGCTAAGGAACGACCAAAGGTATAAGAGGAGCTCAACATGAGGTTTAAAAAAGTATTTTCAGTGGAGACAGGAAGGACCCCAGGAAGTCAGAATAGGGAGGTACACTAATAAGGGATACACCAACAAGTGCTGGATGAAATACACACAACCGAAAACGAGGTGAAGAAGCTGCTATGTGAACTTGATACCTCAAAGGCGGTGGAACCGGACAACATCTTAGAGAGGGAGCAGAGATGCTGTGTGTGCCACTAACAAAAATCTTCAACATCCATTTAAACTGGGCAACTACCTGAGGTGTGGAAGATGGAAAATGTAGTCCCAATCTTTAAGAAAGGAGACAGACACGAAGCATTAAACTACAGACCTGTGTCACTGACGTGTATAGTATGCAAAGTAATGGAGAAGATCATCAGGAGGAGAGTGGTGGAGCACCTAGAAAGACAAAAGCTTATGAACGACAACCAGCACGGTGTCAGGGAAGGTAAATCCTGAGTCACAAACTTACTGGAACTTTATGACAAGGTAACAGAAGTGAGACACGAGAGAGAGGGGTGGATAGACTGCCTTCTCTTGGACTGCAAGAAAGGCGTTCGACACAGTTCCTCACAAGAGGTTAATGCAAAAGCTAGAGGATCAGGCACGCATAACAGGAAAGGCAGTGCAATGGATCAGAGACTATCTGACAGGGAGGCAACAACGAGTCATGGTACGTGACGAGGTGTCAGAGTGGGCGCCTGTGACCAGCAGGGTTCCACAAGGGTCAGTCCTAGGACCTGTGCTGTTTTTGGTGTATGTGAATGACGTAACGGAAGGAATAGACTAAAAAGTGTCCCTGTTTGCAAATGAATTGAAGTTAATGAGAAGAATTAAATCGGTCGAGGATCAGGCTGGACTACAAACAGAGCTGAACAGGCTACAAGCCTGGTCCAGCAACTGGCTCCTTGAATTAAACCCTGCCAAATGTAAAGTCAGGAAGATCGGGGAAGGGCAAAGAATACCGCTTACAGAGTATAGGCTATGTGGCTAAAGACTGCAAACCTTTCTCATGGAAAAAGTTCTTTGGATGAGTATAATACCAAGATATCGTTCCGATACCTCAGTAAGGAATCATTCAAGACTCTGTACACCATATACGTCAGGCCCATACTGGAGTATGCAGCACCAGTTTGGAATCCACACCTGGTCAAGCTCGTCAATAAATTAGAGAAAGTGCAAACGTTTGCAACATGACTAGTCTCATTGCTAAGGGGATTGTCCTACGAAGAAAGGTAAAGGGAGGACAAGAGGGTCAGAGGAGACATGATAACGACATATAAAATACTGCGAGGAATTGACAAGGTGGACAAAGAAAGGATGTTCCAGAGATGGGACACAGAAACAAAGGGTCACAGTTGAAAGTTGAAGACTCCGATGAGTCAATTGGATGTTAGGAAGTATTTCTTCAGTCATAGAGTTGTCAGGAAGTGGAATAGCCTAGAAAGTTTGGTGGTGAAGGCAGGAACGATGCGTAGTTTTAAGAAGAGGTTTGATAAAGCTCATGGAGCAGGGAGAGAAAGGACTTAGTAGCGATCAGTGAAGAGGCGGAGCCAGGAGCTATGACTCGTCCCCAGCAACCATAAATAGGTGAGTACACACACACACACACACACACACACACACACAAGAGATTAATGCAGAAGCTGGAGGACCAGGGAAGGCACTACAATGGATCAGGGAATACCTGTCAGGAAGACAGCAGCGAGTCATGGTACGTGGCGAGGTGTCAGAGTGGGCGCCGGTGACGAGCGGGGTTCCACAGGGGTCAGTCCTAGGATCGGTGCTGTTTCTGGTATTTGTGAACGACATGACAGAAGGAATAGACTCCGAAGTGTCCCTGTTTGCAGATGATTTGAAGTTGATGAGAAGAATTCAATCAGACGAGGATCAGGCAGAACTAAAAAGGGATCTGGACAGGCTGCAAGCCTGGTCAAGCAATTGACTCCTGGAGTTCAACCCCACCAAGTGCAAAGTCATGAAGATTGAGGAAGGACAAAGAAGACCGCAGATGGAGTACAGTCTAGGGGGCCAGAGACTACAAACCTCAATCAAGGAAAAAGATCTTGGGGTGAGTATAACACCAGGCACATCTCCTGAGGCGCACATCAACTAAATAACTGTTGCAGCATATGGGAGCCTAGCAAACCTAAGAACAGAATTCCGACATCTTAAAAAAGAATCGTTCAGGACTCTGTACACTGTGTACGTTAGGCCCATACTGGAGTATGCAGCACCAGTTTGGAACCCACACCTAGCCAAGCACGTAAAGAAGCTAGAGAAAGTGCAAAGGTTTGCAACTAGACTAGTTCCAGAGCTAAGGGGTATGTCCTACGAGGAGAGGTTAAGGGAAATCGACCTGACGACACTGGAGGACAGGAGAGATAGGGATGACATGATAATGATATATAAGATACTGAGAGGAATTGACAAGGTGGACAAAGACAGAATGTTTCAGAGATGGGACACAGCAACAAGGGGACACAGTTGGAAGTTGAAGACTAAGATGAATCACAGAGATGTTAGGAAGTATTTCTTCAGTCACAGAGTGGTCGGGAAGTGGAATAGTTTGGGAAGCGATGTAGTGGAGGCAGGTTCCATACATAGCTTTAAGAAGAGGTATGATAAAGCTAACGGCACAAGGAGAGTGACCCGGTAGCGGCCAGTGAAGAGGCGGGGCAAGGAGCTGTGAATCGACCCCTGCAACCACAACTAGGTGAGTACACACACACTCACGCACACACACTCACACACGCACACACACTCACACAGTCACAGGAGCTGTGAATCGACCCCTGCAACCACAACTAGGTGAGTACACACACACACGCGTGCGCACACAGAACACACCGCGTGGGCGAGTCATATCTTTTAGTTCTCTGTGGATATAAGTGTTTTTGAGGGCAACCCAAGGGTACTGCAGGGGTTATCAAGTGTGTCAGGGTAGTGAACATCCCTTGAAGCGATTTACGAGTTGCCCTGAGCCACATAAGTGTGGGGAGAGCCATAATTTTATAAGTGAACTAGAAATAAATATTTGGTGGCGGGGTCAGTGGGCCTAGTGTGCTCCAGGCGACGTTGCCACGTGTGTCACCCTAGATAATAAAGTGAAATAAATATGTAACAAGTGAAAAAAATACAGTGAATAGGTTATATTATATATCGACAAGAAACAAAAGTGGATATATGCCAGAACATCACATCGAGTTGGACAATCTACAGGCTACTACACGCTGGACAAGCTGCATCGCAAGTATTCACCTATGCGTGGTTTCGGGGTGTCGGGTGTAAGTTCCAATTACCTAACCGCTAAGCTGTTTGTGAACGGTCAACTCTCATAGTAAGATAAGGAATAGGATATCAAGTACTGGGTAACAAGTAGCAATTGATAATTTCTAGTAGAAAAGGGCGAGCAGACAGGTGAATCATAGAATACATTAACTGGTAGATCAGGTGTGTCAGGTCAGGCCAGGTAGAGGAGCACTGTAGACTACGTGTTACTCGCAGACCCCACATACACACTCATACACAGTAACACACAATTTCACCACTACTTTTCACACAATAAATCCACACACATAAAGTTCCACACACATACACACACACACACACACACATTCAGGCCTATAACACAATTTCACCACTACTCTTCACACAATTAACCCACACATACATACACACACACACACACACATTCAGGCCTATAACACAATTTCACCACTACTCTTCACACAATTAACCCACACACACACACACACACATACACACACACACACACAAAACTATCACACACACACACACACACAAAACTAACACACACACACACACTTTCCCCCTGCTCCCTCCCCCACCTCTCCCTCACTCCCTTCCCTGAACCCCCCTCTCTCCCCCTCCATCTCCCCTCTCCCTCTCCCATTGTCCCCCTCTTCTCCCTCCTCAACTCTGTCCTCATATTCCCCCTCCCCACCTCTCTTCCATTTCCCCACTGTCTCCAGTTTCTCCTCTCCCTCCCTCCACCCCCACACAAACACTCAGGCAATCACACCACAAAACAACCAAACAGCAATACATAGTTTTTCACTCTGTGGCATCATAAAAATAAAAAAAGGGGTGCCAGAGAGCAGGACGGAAAACTAGGGGACTGGAGGATGATTCTGCGAAGGAAGAATGGGCAGAAGAGCTCATGAAAAGGAACATAGTGGAAGGAAGCTAAAGCTTAGCATGAAAATGGAGGAGAGGATAGCTGCAGAAAGCAAGAAAATAGAGAAGAGGATAGCTGTAGAAAGCAGGAAGTGGGTGAAGCAAATCACAACAGCAGAGGCTAAGATACAGAGATTAGAAGAGCTTCAAGTGGAGAGTGGAGCAGGAATAGGAAGGGAGAAACGAAACTACAAAAGGGGGGACTACACAGGCATGAGGAACTTCCTACAAGACGTTCAGTGGGAGAGAGAATTGGCAGGAAAACCAGTAAAAGAAATGATGGAATATGTGACAACCAAATGCAAAGAGGCAGAGGAGAGGTTTGTCCCCAAGGGAAACAGAAGTAATGGGAAGACCAGAACGAGTCCTATGTTCACCCAAAGGTGCAGGGAGGCAAAAACTAATTGCACTAGAGAATGGAAAAAGTACAGAAGACAAAGGACCCAAGAAAATAAAGAGATTAGCCAAAGAGCAAGAAACGAATATGCACAGGTAAGAAGGGAGGCTCAGCGACAATACAAAAATGATATAGCATCAAAAGTCAAGTCTGACCCGAAGCTGTTGTATAGCCACATCAGGAGGAAAACAACAGTCAAGGACCAGGTAATCAGGCTGAGGAAGGAAGGTGTGGAGTACACAAGAAACAACCAAGAGTTATGTGAGGAGCTCAACATGAGATTTAAAGAAGTCTTTGCAGAGGAGACAGGAAGGAATCCAGGAATTCAGAATATGGAGGTATACCAACAAGTGCTGGATAAAATACACACAACCGAGGAGGGTGGGACCTGACAACATTTCTCTGTGGGTCCTTAGAGAGAAAGCAGAGATGTTGTGTGTGCCACTAACAAAAATCTTCAACACATCCATTGAAACTGGGCAACTACCTGAGGTGTGGAAGATGGCAAATGTAGTCCCTATTTTTAAGAAAGGAGACAGACATGAGGCATTAAACTACAGACCTGTGTCACTGACGTGTATAGTATGCAAAGTCATGGAGAAGATAATCAGGAGGAGAGTAGTGGAGCACCTAGAAAGACACAAGCTTATAAACGACAACCAGCACGGTTTCAGGGAAGGAAAATCCTGTGTCACAAACCTACTGGAGTATTATGACAAGGTAACAGAAGTAAGACACGAGAGAGAGAGGGGTGGATAGACTGCATTTTCTTGGACTGCAAGAAGGCGTTCGACACAGTTCCTCACAAGAGGTAAATGCAAAAGCAAGAGGATCAGGCACACGTAACAGGAAAGGCACTGCAATGGATCAGAGAATATCTTACAGGGAGGCAACAACGAGTCATGGTACGTGACGAGGTGTCAAAGTGGGCACCTGTGACGAGTGGGGTTCCACAAGGGTCAGTCCTGGGACCGGTACTGTTTTTGGTATATGTGAATGACATAACGGAAGGGATAGACTAAGAAGTGTCCCTGTTTGCAGATGATGTGAAGCTAATGAGAAGAATTAAATCAGTCGAGGATCAGGCAGGACTACAAAGAGACCTGGACAGGCTACAAGCCTGGTCCAGTAACTGGCTCCTTGAATTTAACCCTGCCAAATGTAAAGTCATAAAGATCGGGGAAGGGCAAAGAAGACCGCAGACAGATTATAGTCTAGGTGGCCAATGACTGCAAACCTCACTCAAGGAAAAAGATCTTGGGGTGAGTATAATACCGAACACATCTCCTGAGGCACACATTAATCAGATAACTGCTGCAGCATACGGGCGGCTGGCAAACCTAAGAATAGCGTTCCAATACCTCACTAAGGAATCATTCAAGACTCTGTACACCATATACGTCAGGCCCATACTGGAGTATGCAGCACCAGTTTGGATTCCACACCTGGTCAAGCACGTCAAGAAATTACAGAAAATGCAAAGATTTGCAACAAGACTTGTCCCAGAGCTAAAGGGATTGTCCTACGAAGAAAGGTTAAGGGAAATCGGCCTGACGACACTAGAGGACAGAAGGGTTAGGGGAGACATGATAACGACATATAAAATACTGCGAGGAATAGATAAGGTGGACAGAGACAAGATGTTCCAGAGAGGGAACACAGAAACAAGGGGTCACAATTGGAAGTTGAAGACTCCTATGAGTCAAAGAGATGTTAGGAAGTATTTCTTCAGTCATAGAGTTGTCAGGAAGTGGAATAGCCTAGAAAGTGACGTAGTGGAGGCAGGAACCATACATAGTTTTAAGACGAGGTTTGATAAAGCTCATGGAGCAAGGAGAGAGAGGACCTAGTAGCAATCAGTGAAGAGGCGGGGCCAGGAGCTATGAATCGACGCCTGCAACCACAAATAGGTGAGTACACACACACACATATATATATATATATATATATATATATATATATATATATATATATATATATATATATATATATATATATATATATATATATATATATATATATATATATATATAATATATTGCGTCGATTAGGTAAAACTTGCGGTTTTGGCTTAAATAGCAACGCTCACCTTGCCATATAAGACAAGTGAAAATTTGTGTATGCAATAATTTCGCCAAAATTATTCTGAACATAACGAAAAAATATATTTCAATGTGTTTGTTTATTATTAAATTAATGTTAACGTATCTAAAATATATTTAGTTGGGTTAGGCTAAATTAAATTGCGCTTGTTGTAATAACGTTAGGTAGGTTTTCAAAGTTTCTCTTGGTACAAAATTATAAATTCTTACATTAACATAAATGAAAAAATATATCTTTAAACGTATAAGAGAAAATTTTAGAAAGGACTTAATTTTAGATTAGTTCTTGCTAATTGACCAGTTTTACCTAATCGGCACGACATATATATATATATATATATATATATATATATATATATATATATATATATATATATATATATACATGTGGACATGGAAAAAAAAACTTCCTACAGACAGGGAAGAAAAAAAAGGTGTGCTTCATGGTCTAAGGCAGTGAGCGTCAATGGGCATCACTGTGCGCCTTCCTTCGTCTGGACAGATACTGTAACACAGGAGACATTGCTGTGGCTGAGCTGTGACGTAACAAGGTACGGTCTCCTCTGGGACAGTGAAGCAGTCATCGTAGTAGTCGCTGCAGGGTTCACTCTACTTGGGTTACAACCTGCTGGTGCCCTGGAGTGAGGCGTCGTCAGTAGTCGCAACTGGGCAGGACTTCTCCTAGCAAGCAACTCAAGAGGACATTTCTCGACTGGTACTGTCGCTGGAGCTGTCACTGCTGGCGAGTGTGGAGAGTCGTAGCAGAGACGACTCGGCGAAACATCTAGAGGTCGTAACAGCATACACCATACTGCAGTGAGTGGGCTAGCAGTCAAAGTGACATCATCTTTGTGCAGTCTGCTCACTGAAGCTGTGACACGAGGCTGACAGTCACCTGCCGACAGGACAGGGCTACTGCGGCTTGACGAGTGCCATTCTCTCGGCAGTTGAAGTTACAGCAGAGGATGGTCTAAGCGTCCTCAAGAGTGTCTCTACATATAACTGCACTCTGACGGTCAGAAGGTGAAGTGGAACAGGTATCGATGGGAGAATCGTCGTGGGTACGATTCAGCAGGGCATCACGAGTGGCAAACATAAAGAGTTTTCTGTACAAGGGGCTCAGACGCTCGTAACTGACGCCTGAACTGACTAATGTCAGCTGACAAGCGCGCGGGCACGGGGTCTCACCGGGTGACAAAGTAATACTATGTGCTACATTGGTCTGGGTGAACATACTGTGGTCCACACACAGCTGTGCTCAAGACTACACAGGACACACTGAACTGCACACACATACTGCACATGCAGTACAACATGGCTTACTAGCAAATGACGCTTTTCTGTGCAAAAATCGACACTAAGCCATACAGAACATGTGAGAACACTGACTGAGAGGAAATAATTAAAACACAACATATATCTTCTCTAAAACTTCTCGTCAATACTGAAAATAAAATGCACACTTCACATTAGAACATGTGATATCATGTGGTGATGTCAGGGGTGACGTCGTGAGGTGATGTCATGGGGTGACATCGCTAGGTGACGTCAGCAGACGTCGCAAGGTGACGTCCTGGAGTGACGTCGTGATGGATGTCATGGACTGACATCGCGAGTGACGTCAGGCAGACGTCCAGGGTGACGTCAGTGGAGTCGGGCAGCATCGTGGCGACGTCATGGGTTGCTGCAGCAGCAGGCCACAGCATGTGGCTTGGGACATCTGACTTGGTAACTCACGTGGCTTGTACATCCTACGTGGCTTGGTGATCCACGTGGCTTGGTGATCCCCGTGGCTTGGTGATCCACGTGGCTTGGTGATCCCCATTGCTTGGTGATCCATGTGGCTTCGAGTGACCACCCCACGTGGCTTGCTACACGTTGACCTCACTCGGATACACAGCACTGGCAAGAATTCACAAGGAAATTCACAGAAAACACGGCAGAGAGGTAGTGGGCAGTGGTGGCGTACACTAGGGCGAGCGTGGGTGTTATGATAGAGCGTGGGTGTTATGATAGAGCGTGGGTGTTATGGTAGAGCGTCGGTGTTATGGTAGAGCGTGGGTGTTATGGTAGAGCGTCGGTGTTATGGTAGAGCGTGGTGTTATGGTAGAGCGTCGGTGTTATGGTAGAGCGTGGGTGTTATGGTAGAGCGTGGGTGAGACAGGCGAGGAACCCGGCCGCTTCCTTCTCTCACCTCAGTAAGGAATCATTCAAGACTCTGTACACCATATACGTCAGGCCCATATTGGAGTATGCAGCACCAGTTTGGAATCCACACCTGGTCAAGCACGTCAAGAAATTAGAGAAAGTGCAAACGTTTGTTACAAAGCTAGTTCCAGAGCTAAGGGGAAAGTCCTACGAAGAGAGGTTAAGGGTGCAGTCCGCCAAATGTCCGGCAAATCGGCCTGACGTCACTGGAGGACAGGAGGGTTAGGGGATACATGATAACGACATATAAAATACTGCGAGGAATTGACAAGGTGGACAGAGACAGGATGTTCCAGAGATGTGACACAGAAACAAGGGGTCACAATTGGAAGTTGAACACTCATATGAGTCAAAGAGATGTTAGGAAGTGGAATAATCTGGCAAGTGATGTAGTGGAGGCAGGAACCATACATAGTTTTAAGACGAGGTATGATAAAGCTCATGAAGCAGGGAGAGAGAGGACCTAGTAGGGGTCAGTGAAGAGGCGGGGCCATGATCTATGTATCGATACCATCACCCACAAATAGGTGAGTACAAACACTCGGGGTCAATAGCTGACTCAACCCCAGCAACCACAACTAGGTGAGTACACATACACACACACGCGCGCGCGCGCGCAAGCGTACAATGTTCAGATATGACAAGTCTTTTTTTTATTATCCTCTTGTAATTCTCCGATAAGTAACAGAAGTTGAAAAGGAAATAAAAGGATGGGTGGATTGCATTTGCCTAGACTGCAGGAAGGCGTTGGTAACGTGGCCCATAAGAAAGTGGGCACAAAATGGGAAGGCTAGACAGAAATAATAGCGACGTGCTTCAGTGGATCAAAGAATACCTTAGGAAACAATGATTTATTTTCAGGGATGAGATTTCAGAATAAAAAGTGTGCGAAGCAAGTTTTTCAAGGATAGCTATTAGAATCACTGCTGATTCTGGTTTATGTGAATGGTATTGAGATGGAAGTGATTAATATGTATCCCTGTATTCTTAATATGTAAAGTTATTGAGGAGAACAAAGACAGATGAAGAGAATGAAAGGTTATATAAATGGATCTGTACAAACTTCAAGATTGATCAGATATGTGGTTGCTTGATTTCAACCCCAGCAAATGCAGAATTTTCAAGATCGTGAAAGAGGAAACATCGGACACGGAGCACAGACTCGAGGGACAAATGCCGCACACTTCACTCAAAAAGAAAGACCTAAGAGAAATCAAAGTATATGGAATATCGCTGGAGGCTCACATTAACCGACTAATCTTTGAAGCCAATACTCGCCTGGAAAACCTTCAGGAATTTCAGCTGAGTCATTCCCGGCCCACTCATATATCAGCCACATTATGGAGTATGCAACACCAGCAAAGGTGATGCATACGAGGCTAGTTGCAGATCCATGGAGCATGATCTACGTTGATAGCCAAACGGAACGGAACCTAATGGCACTAGAGGATGGATGATTCAGGTACGATTCTATAATAACATGGAAAGTATTCAGAGGAATTTAGATGGTAGACAGGCGTAGGCTGTTTGTGAGGCGGGAAACAGATGCACGGGGGCAAAGGCAAAAGTTACAAATACAGATGAGACACAGGAATGACATTAATTTTTCAGCCTCAGTGTAGTCAGGAATCGGAATGACCTCCACGAATAGGTAAGTTTCATACTTGGTTTTAAGAGCAGATACGATAGGGCGCGAATCTGGTAAGCGGCAAGCTCACAGGCGAGGCCAAGAGCTAAAATCCGACCCTAGCAACTATATATAGATGAGTATGCTTTCTGTGTCTCTGTCTGTATGTTTGTCTCTATCTCTGTCAATCTCTCTCTCTCTCTCTCTCTCTCTCTCTCTCTCTCTCTCTCTCTCTCTCTCTCTCTCTCTCTCTCCTCTCTCTCTCTCTCTCTCTCTCTCTCTCTCTCTCTCTCTCTCTCTCATTCTCCTCGCTTTGTCTGAAAAATAGGCTCTACAGTTTTTAAGTAAATGAAATCTCAAATCCGCTTGTATTTTATGCTAAATCTCACACCGGTGCGTTTTAAAATAGCCTTCCGTCTGGTTCAAAATGTTTACGTTTAAGGATGACCGACCAGATTTAAAATAGTCTGTGAGTCTATTAGTTAGCTCACTGAGTTTAAAGTCTCTCGACTACTACAGGGTTAATAGGGCAGCATGTAACCTGCACTCCACGGCCAGTCAAGGAAGCTTCTATACCGAGAAATGGAGAATAACTTAGTGTTAGTGCGTATACACTGACATATAAACGTCAAGGTGGCATGGAACATACACACACCTCTCGGGTGATGTACACTGCTGTATCTGTAATATATAATTTTTTCTTAAGTTTAGAATGATTTCCGCTGATTTACGGCAAAAGCAAAATTTTAATCATAATATATATATATTTATATATATATATATATATATATATATATATATATATATATATATATATATATATATATATATATATATATATATATATATAAATGCTAAAGTGGGAGAAACATGCAGAGAGGGTGTAGTAGGTAAGTTTGGGGTGCCAGGTGTAAATGATAATGGGAGCCCTTTGATTGAACTTTGTATAGAAAGGGTTTAGTTATAGGTAATACATATTTTAAGAAAAAGAGGATAAATAAGTATACAAGATATGATGTAGGGCGTAATGACAGTAGTTTGTTGGACTATGTATTGATAGATAAAAGACTGTTGAGTAGACTTCAGGATGTACATGTTTATAGAGGGGCTACAGATATATCAGATCACTTTTTAGTTATAGCTACAGTGGGAGTAAAAGGTAGATGGGATACAAGGAAAATAGAATCAGTAAGTAAAAGAGAGGTGAAGGTTTATAAACTAAAGAGGAGGCAGTTAGGGTAAGATATAAACAACTATTGGAGGATAGATGCGCTAGTGAGAGTGTAGGCAATGGGGTCGAAAATGTATGGGGTAGATTTAAAAATGTAGTGTTAGAGTGTTCAGCAGAAGTTTGTGGTTACAGGCGAGTGGGTGCGGGAGGGAAGAGGAGCGATTGGTGGAATGATGATGTAAAGAGAGTAGTAAGGGAGAAAAAGTTAGCATATGAGAGGTTTTACAAAGTAGAAGTGATGCAAGGAGGGAAGAGTATATGGAGAGAAAAAGAGAGGTTAAAAGAGTGGTGAAGCAATGTAAAAGAGAGCAGATGAGAGAGTGGGTGAGATGTTATCAGCAAATTTTGTTGAAAATAAGAAAAAGTTTTGGAATGAGATTAATAAGTTGAGGAAGCCTAGAGAACAAATGGATTTGACAGTTAAAAATAGGAGAGGAGAGTTATTAAATGGAGAGTTAGAGGTATCGGGAAGATGGAGAGAATATTTTGAGGATTTGTTAAATGTTGATGAAGACAGGAAGCTGTGATTTCGTGTGTAGGGCAAGGAGGAATAACATCTTGTAGGAGTGTGGAAGAGCCAGTTGTGGGTGTAGGGAAGTTCGTGAGGCAGTGGGTAGAATGAAAGGGGTAAGGCAGCTGGGATTGATGGGATAAAGATAGAAATGTTAAAAGCAGGTGGGGATATAATTTTGGAGTGGTTGGTGCTATTATTTAATAAATGTATGGAAGAGGGTAAGGTACCTAGGGATTGGCAGAGAGCGTGTATTGTTCCTTTGTATAAAGGCAAAGGGGACAAAGAGAGTGCAAAAATTATAGGGAATAAGTCTGTTGAGTGTACCTGGTAAAGTGTATGGTAGAGTTATTATTGAAAGAATTAAGAGTAAAACAGAAAGCAGGATAGCAGATGAACAAGGGGCTTTAGGAAAGGTAGGGGTGTGTAGACCAAGTGTTTACAGTGAAACATATAGGTGAACAGTATTTGGATAAGGGTAAAGATGTTTTTGTGGCATTTATGGATTTGGAAAAGGCGTATGATAGGGTAGATAGGGGGCAATGTGGCAGATGTTGCAGGTGTATGGAATAGGAGGAAGGTTACTGAAAGCAGTGAAGAGTTTTTATGAGGATAGTGAGGCTCAGGTTAGAGTGTGTAGGAGGGAAGGGGACTATTTCCCAGTAAAAGTGGGCCTTAGACAAGGATGTGTGATGTCACCGTGGTTGTTCAATATATTTATAGATGGGGTTGTAAGAGAAGTGAATGCGAGGGTCTTGGCAAGAGGTGTTGGGCTAAAAGATAAAAAGCAAATACAAAGTGGGAGTTGTCACAGTTGCTTTTTGCTGATGACACTGTGCTTTTGGGAGATTCTGAAGAGAAGCTGCAGAGGTTGGTGGATGAATTTGGTAGGGTGTGTAAAAGAAGAAAATTGAAAGTGAATATAGGAAAGAGTAAGGTGATGAGGATAACAAAAGAATAGGTGACGAAAGATTGGATATCAGATTGGAGGGAGAGAGTATGGAGGAGGTGAATGTATTCAGATATTTGGGAGTGGACATGTCGGCGGATGGGTCTATGAAGGATGAGGTGAATCATAGAATTGATGAGGGGAAAAGGGTGAGTGGAGCACTTCGGAGTCTGTGGAGACAAAGAACCTTGTCCATGGAAGTAAAGAGGAATGTATGAGAGTATAGTTATACCAACGCTCTTATATGGGTGTGAAGCATGGGTGATGAATGTTGCAACGAGGAGAAGGCTGGAGGCAGTGGAGATATCATGTCTGAGGTCAATGTGTGGTGTGAATATAATGCAGAGAATTCGGAGTTTGGAAATTAGGAGGAGGTGCGGGATTACCAAAACGATTGTCCAGAGAGCTGAGGAGGGGTTGTTGAGGTGGTTTGGACATGTAGAGAGAATGGAACGAGACAGAGTGACTTCGAGAGTGTATAAATCTGTAGTGGAGGGAAGGCGGGGTAGGGGTCGGCCTAGGAAAGGTTGGAGGGAGGGGTAAAGGAAGTTTTGTGTGCGAGGGGCTTGGATTTCCAGCAAGCATGTGTGAGCGTATTTGATAGGAGTGAATGGAGGCATATGGTTTTTAATACTTGACGTGCTGTTGGAGTGTGAGCAAAGTAACATTTATGAAGGGATTCAGGGAAACCGGCAGGCCGGACTTGAGTTCTGGAGATGGGAAGTACAGTGCCGGCACTCTGAAGGAGGGGTGTAAATGTTGCAGTTTTATAACTGTAGTGTAAAGCACCCTTCTGGCAAGACAGTGATGGAGTGAATGATGATGAAAGTTTTTCTTTTTCGGGCCACCCTGCCTTGGTGGGAATCGGCCGATGTGTTAATAAAAAAAAAAAAAAAATATATATATATATATATATATATATATATATATATATATATATATATATATATGGAGTATTAATAATTAATATAAAATAAATATATAATATATATATAATTAAGATATGATATATAATATATGTAAAACTTGCAATATGGTATATATATATATTATATATATATATATATATATATATATGTTCAATATAAACTTATTATGGTTTAAATAGATGTATATATATATATATATATATATATATATATATATATATATATATATATATATATATATATATATATATATATATATATATATATATATATATATATATATATATATATATATATATATATATATATATATATATATCTAGACATGAGGAGGTCAATGACATCATAAAGAGAAGCCTCGCCACGGCTCGTTCCCCAGCTCAACGGGAACCCCAAGTGCAGAGGTCTGATGGAAGTCAAAAGCGTCCTGATGGAGCCACTATGCTACCCTGGAAGGGTGGTAAGAAGATTGCTTGGGACTACACCTGTGCTGCCACAATGGCAGACACCTACTTTCCATACTACGTAGCCGTAGGGGTGGAGCTGCCAGCCACAGGGAGACCCAGAAGACTCGCAAATATGAAGGCCTTTCCCCTTGCTATAACTTCATCCCAATAGGATGACCAGCTTCTTCTTTCAGAGACTCAGTGTTGCCATCCAGAGGGGAAATGCCTGCAGCAATCTGGGCACGCGGCCCACTGCCGGGGAGCTGGACGAAGTATTTGACATGTAGCTCTGAATTGTTATCTATGTTGTTTTACTCCCTATTGTATTCTTGTCAATGTATTTTTTCAAGGTATTTTGTCAATGTATATTGTCTTGAAATAAAGTTTATATATATGTATATATAGAATGAAAAAATGGGGTGGTAGGGGAAGTCATTTGAATATTCCACATTCCCTACGTTTAAGTGGACGCTTAAGTGGACGTATATTAGGTACAGTATATTAGGCATGAACAACTGAGTTAGGCGTATGATTGATTCGTGGCACTAGGTAATAATTGATGGGAGGGTATTATGGAGCCTGGTTAAATAGTGTGTGTGGTTTTGTTACTGTTGTAATGTTAAGGCCATGGGATGCTTTTGGGTTATTTTTGTACTCATAAGTTTCTACAAGCATTGGACATGGCTCTGGTATTTATGTGGGGTCTGTGTGAGGTTTAGTGAGTACAAAAGTAATAATTTTTACTTGCAGGTTGAGAGCACGCACAGGGGAGAAGATGGGAAATAACCCCCAGGGTGGGTACATGTAATTTTCAAATGGCCTGTCTTTAATTAACTAGTAACGGTTTACTAGTGTGTTATTTTGTGATATGTGAAATGTGTTGAAGGCAGGTTTTGTTTTGTATATATTATCATGAATAATATTCACCTATCCTTCGTGATGATAATCAAACTTAAAGTATTGACCACGTGTTTATCATTCTGTGTAGGCTTTGGGTGGGTCATTTTTAAATAATTTTAACCTTCTAATCTCCATGTAATTTCGTAATATGTGGTACTAAGTCCGGGAGAATTATCAAGTTCATGTGATAATTCAGTTTTAATAATTGGAAAGTCAATACTTATTTAGAAAAACCTGGACAATTTTTCCCAGGCTGGTTTTAATTAAAAGAAGGATATACTATAAAATATTTATAATAATATTTTTTTTAATTTTCAGGTGTAAAAAAATAGCAATTATTTTCTGCCTGATTTTTGTATTTGCAGATTTGCTGATTTTTTTGGAAAGTTATTTCATGAGAGTAATTCTCTGTAAATGTAATAAAACCTTGTTTAACAATGGTTTGGGGTCGCCTTAAAAGTGAGGCGTGCCCCGGGGCCTGGTGGCTAAAGCTCTCGCTTCAAGCGGCGAGGGTCTGGGTTCGATTCCCAGTGAGGGTAGAAACATTGCGAGTGTTTGTTTGCACGGATTGTCTATGTTCACCCATAAGTAAAATGGGTACCTGGGTGTTAGTCGACTGGTGTGGGTCGCATCCTGGGACAAACTGACCTAATTGTCACTGATGTCAGCTATGGTCTGTATACCTTGTACTTGTAGAAATAAAGATATTATTATTATTATTATTATTATTATTATTATTATTATTATTATTATTATTATTATTATTATTATTATTATTAATTATTATTATTATTATAATTAGTATTATTACTTTATAGGAACCCTGATGTCCAAGTTTGAGTAAACAGTCTTTGAGGAAGTATTGCCAGTTGGAGTTAAGGAGTTAATGGTCATGTCAGAGCATGTCGAGTAGGTCAGTTCTGGAATTGTTATCAGGGATGAAGATCCCCCAGGGAGGACAATTGTTTACAGATCCCCCAGGGAGGACAATTGTTTACAGATCCCCCAGGGAGGACATTTGAATATTGCAAAGTTGGAACTGAATTATCAGTGTTCATTAATAACTTATTTTCTACCAGGTTAGCAGAACCCAAACCCCTTCTTAAAATTTTTGTGCGTTTAATATCAAGATTTCTTGAGAAATTTTTTAGTCAGGTTTTATTAAAATTCAGACCAACCAGGAGTCAAATTATATAAGATTTTTTCATGTAGTTTTGGGAGACTTAAGAAAAACTTTTCCACTGCTTTGTTAAGCCCTGAGCTAATTTCAATTAACTACCGGTTTGAATATCAGCTTTTATGAGCCGATACTGTGGCTGCCCGTGATTCGATCCCGTGCCACCTTCTCCGGCCCCGTGGGAAGCCACACAACATTCACGATGCTCTAACCAATACAAACAACATGAGCCTAGCTAGCTAACTAGGCTTGATTCACGTTGAGAGGACACACGTGGTCTTGGTAAGTTCACAGCTAATTTCAACTTACTCCCGTATGATTATCAGCCTTCACGAGCAGTAACCCCAGATATCTGGGTCATGGCGTTGTGGATAAAGTACTGAGTACTCTGATGAATAGTTTGCAGGTTCGAGTCCTGTTGTGGACATAGAGATAATGTTTGTAAATAATTTTGAATGTTTTACTAATTGTTAAGCATTTCAAATCTCTTTCGTTGCTCACTGCATGTGAGAGGATCTAATGTAATAACTTCAAAAACGAGCCTGGTGCTTCGGGGTATGGGGAAACATCGTCTAGCTTCGGCTAGGCGCCCATACTTATCAGGGGTCTGGCATCGTGGATAAAGTATTGTGTACTCTGATGCAGAGTTTGCAGGTTCGAGTCCTGCTTTGGATATAGAGATAATGTTTGCAAATAATTTCGCCTGTTTGCGAATTATTAGGCATATATAGTAAGTATATTCAAAACAACCACGGGGGAGTAGAATGATAGGGAGTAGAATGATGAGCTATCATTCTTCTCCCCTTGTGGTTGTTTTGCATCTTGTATCGCTTGGTTTGCGATATTTGCATAATATATATGTATATATAAATGCTTCGAGTAGCTGATAGTTTAGCATTCTTCTCTAGAAGCCCAGCAAAATTCAAATGTGGTTCATTCCTCTCGGCCATGAATGCTTCAAACATCAGGTGACCAGTTCCACTGGACATGTCACCCCTGATATTTGGTCGTGGAAGCTACAGGACTAATTTCATTCTCGTACCATTTGGAATACCAGTCTCTACGTGCGGTACACATAGTAATGTATCCATGAACAAGTGGTTTTAAGCAAATAACAATACTGTGACTAACCATGGATCAAACCCCCAATAGTTTAGTACATCTCCCGCGAAGCCGATCAAAATTCCGAGACACCTTAGTCCACTCGACCATCAATGCTTTTGGCATCAGGTGCCCCGTACCAGTGTTCATATCGCCCCTGGCATCAGGTGCCCCGTACCAGTGTTCATATCGCCCCTGGCATCAGGTGCTCCGTACCAGTGTTCTTATCGCCCCTGATGTGAACACATACAAGGCCGTGGAAGCTATAAGACTAATTTCATTCTCCTCACATTTGGAATAATGAACGAGACGGGGAGCACAGGTGCAGTGGATGCTAGTCTGACGTCACCAAATCCTCACAAGCCGCCGTGGCATAATGAGCAATCTTGTAATTTTGCATAGCACTCTTGATTAAAATTATGCACAAGAGGCTCTGCTAAATAGCTGTCAGGTTTGTACAACCCATAACCTAAATTATACAATGCATTTCTATCATGTTTCAAGAGCGAGGACTCAGTTGTTATTTTCTGTGACGGAACTGTTGGGTATAATATTCTGAAGAGTTGCCCATCCCGGTTGGTGATTACAAGTACCAATATGGTTGAAAATAACATTCAACCCCTGGTCCGTCGTGACTGAGTATTGATGTTGGGCTAATCTGGTTTCCAGTGGTTTACCAGTTTATCCAATGTATGAAGAAGAGCAAAGCATGCATGGGACCTTGTAAACACAGCCAATCATTTTGGATTGTGTGTTCTTAATTAATCTCTCTTTCACTGTCCCATTGTTTTTAAAAATAATATTTATATTATACGTTTTTTAGGGCATCACACAAGCTGACCAAATTCTCATTGTAAGGTAAAACCAGTACATTTTTCCTGGAAGGCATTTCTTTAGATTCAGTCATGTAGAAAGTCTTCCTAGCTGACAATAGGATTTTCTGAACAAAATCTCAGGGAGATTTCAGTTTTGTGCCTATGTTAAATACAATAATTTCATTCTCTAAGTACTCTGGGCTACAGATACACAAAGTTCTCAATGGAAACACTACTTTTAACACAAGACTCTTGACTGGAATAATAGTGAATGTATGACGATACATTGGTTGATTTCCTGTAAATTGTAAATTTAAATCTTATGTCAACATGATAGATAAAAACATCCAGGAAAGGTAAGTTGTTTATTTCGTGCTCCGTTGTGAACTAAATAGAAGGTACTAGACCAGTGAGTCTAGGTAGGAACTCATCAATGTTGTGATTCTATAGGCCAAAGGCTAAGGACATCGTCCACGTATCTGAACCACCTGTCGTGCACTTTTCGGTCGTCGGGAAAGCGTCCTGCCCGTCGGTGTCGTTATACGTGTGAAATTCATATTACTGTCACCCCGTGTGTGACATATATATATATATATATATATATATATATATATATATATATATATATATATATATATATATATATATATATATATATATATATATATGGAACCAAGTGATGTATATTGTTTAGAAAATCGACCAGGTGAAGATTGAAACATCTAATTGAGAAAACGTTTCGCCAGCCAGTGGGTTCTTCAGAAGCCGCTGGCTGCCAGAACGTTTTCTCAATAATGACTCCCAAGTTTTGCACAAGAGTTTCAACCCTCAGATGGAAAAAAGTCCATTTGTGAATGAAGAGAGTGAATTTTCATGGACATATGGCAAGTCAATGCTCTATAGGCATTAACTAGGATAACTGTCTATTCTATTCCTTCATAGTGAGCTTTGGACAACCTAATTGAAAGCTTTCCATCCAGCCAACTCCAATGGGGTAAGTTCTGATAGAAAGACTGGGTCGGATAACAGGTCACGGGTCACGTATGTGTTGTCTAACAAATTCTCTTTCATTTTTGAGTCAGTTAACAATTCTCCAAAAAAAAAAAAAAAAAAATAATGCAAAGAAATTGTTCACCTTCAATATCCACACCTTTACAACGTTTTTGAAGGGTCCAACTTTATATGGAATGGTGGAAGAAATATATTTTGTGGCTGAACGAGTGGCATATGTTGTATGTTGAATTATCCCGGAAAAAGGTCTTTTCTTACCGACCAGTTTTTTGATCTTCCAAACCCACGTGGGCCACTAACTCTCCTGCTGGGCTCCTCTCTTCTCTTGTTTCGTATCCACTAATACTAATACATAGTACTGTTTATTCCCTAACACTCCACTCTGGCCCTTTTTCATTACCACCTCTACATATTACCACCTCCATCACTGTTGCACTTCCACTACTACTACTACTACTACTACTACTACTACTACTACTACTACCACTACTACTACTACTACTACTACTACTACTACTACTACTACTACTACTACTACTACTACTACTACTACTACTGCTACTACTATTACTATTACTATTAATATTTCTTCAACTATTACTGCTACTGCTACTACTACTACTATTACTACTACTAGTAATACTACTACTAATAATATAAACTTCCACTACTACTAATAATAATATTAACTACAACTAATACAATATTACAATACCTCCTCACATTCCACCACTCCTTTCCTCTGCCGCCTTGTATATATTTTGACTCCCCTTCGCTCTCCTCTGTCTTACTGGTTTATGGTCAAAGTCAGACAGAAACGTCGTCATAAATTTCAATCTAGTATTATGCGTGTTATTTGTGTGTTGTTCATGTTGTGGCATTTGTGCCACTTTATATTCTTGATCATGCAGTTGCTAGCATCGTCATGACCAACAAAAGAAGCCCATGTGTTTGTGTGTGACTAAGTTGTACACCAAGTAATAACTATGTCCCTTGTAGGTCCGCGCATATATTCCACGGACTAGTTCTTTCATAAGACTAGTCACGTCAGTGCAGAAATACACCATTTTTCATGAATTTCATCAAATTAGTATGGCGATCCAAGCAGTTCGACCTTCTGCTCTAAGTCAAGGTCTTTGACAAGGTCATTTAACTCCTGCAGTGATTAAGTGAGGTTATTAAAAGTCTCGAAATCTGATGGTTCATCATGATCAGTGTTATCGGTTTCTTCACTTTCATGATCAGTGTTATCGGTTTCTTCACTATCACGATCAGTTTTATCGGTTTCTTCACTATCACGATCAGTGTTATCGGTTTATTTACTATCACGATCAGTTTATCGGTTTCTTCACTATCACGATCAGTGTTATCGGTTTCTTCACTATCACGATCAGTGTTATCGGTTTCTTCACTATCAATATCAGTGTTATCGGTTTCTTCACTATCACTATCAGTGTTATCGGTTTCTTCACTATCATGTTCAGTGTTTTTATCAATAAGTGGAACAGGAATAAGAGAATACTCACTATATGGTACAGTTTTTTAATGGTGACTCACAATCTGGATATGTTATCGTGTTCTTGTTTTCGTTTTTCTTCGAGAAACCATCCTCATTATCAGTCACTCAGGTGATTGTTCGGTTCTCGTCACACCAATGAGACTGCTAATGACATTGATACACCAATGAGACTGCTAATGACATTGATACACCAATGAGACTGCTAATGACATTGATACAACAATGAGACTGCTAATGACATTGATACACCAATGAGACTGCTAATGACATTGATACACCAATGAGACTTCTAATGACATTGATACACCAATGAGACTGCTAATGACATTGATACACCAATGAGACTGCTAATGACATTGATACACCAATGAGACTGGTAATGACATTGATACACCAATGAGACTGCTAATGACATTGATACAACAAAGAGACGGCTAATGACATTGATACAACAATGAGACTGCTAATGACATTGATACAACAATGAGACTGCTAATGACATTGATACACCAATGAGACTGCTAATGACATTGATACAACAATGAGACTGCTAATGACATTGATACACCAATGAGACTGCTAATGACATTGATACACTAATGAGACTGCTAATGACATTGATACACCAATGAGACTGCTAATGACATTGATACAACAATGAGACTGCTAATGACATTGATACAACAATGAGACTACTAATGACATTGATACACCAATGAGACTGCTAATGACATTGATACAACAATGAGACTGCTAATGACATTGATACACCAATGAGACTGCTAATGACATTGATACAACAATGAGACTGCTAATGACATTGATACAACAATGAGACTGCTAATGACATTGATACTACAATGAGACTGCTAATGACATTGATACAACAATGAGACTGCTAATGACATTGATACAACAATGAGACTGCTAATGACATTGATACAACAATGAGACTGCTAATGACATTGATACAACAATGAGACTGCTAATGACATTCATACAACAATGCGACTGCTAATGGCATTGATACAACAATGAGACTGCTAATGACATTGATACAACAATGAGACTGCTAATGACATTGATACAACAATGAGACTGCTAATGACATTGATACAACAATGAGACTGCTAATGACATTGATACAACAATGAGACTGCTAATGACATTGATACAACAATGAGACTGCTAATGACATTGATACACCAATGAGACTGCTAATGACATTGATACACCAATGAGACTGCTAATGACATTGATACACCAATGAGACTGCTAATGACATTGATACAACAATGAGACTGCTAATGCCATTGATACTACAATGAGACTGCTAATGACATTGATACACTAATGAGACTGCTAATGACATTGATTCACGTTTCTCATTCAACTACAGTGTCGGTTGCAGAGGTACGATCAGTACAGCATATGTCTGGAGCCCATGGATTATTTATTTTAACCAGCGATCTTGCAACGAAAGTAATCTTGACATGATTTGTTCAGGCATAGTCATCTGTGCATTTTAATCTGAAACAAAGATTTCACATGACACAGCAAATGAAACCGAACGTGCATATGTGTGTGTGGCAGAGAAATGCAATTTAAGCACAATAAACACCAAATGGATACAAAGAATGAAAACGTTTAGTAAATATGTCTGAACATTGAGCCAGAACATAACTGATGCTATCAGACTGTTTTGACAAGCAAAAAGATGCCTAGGATTCATGTTTGTGGATGTAAACAGTCAAGGTTTTCCTCAGATGGGTTGAAGTTTATGTAAGTAACATAGAACATGTGTTACCATTATCTTACGTGGGTTAATTCTACCTTCTGATTCAGTGTTATCAGCACTGCAGCACCAGTTGTATGTTAGGTACTGATATCCAGCACTGGTACACCATTGGTTGCTCACTGCGATACCCAGTGGTTATTAATTATTGTTACCATTATTGGTACTCCAGTGGTTAATTACTGTTAGCATCATTGGTACTCCTGTGGTTACTTAGTTACCACCATTGGTGCACCAGTGGTTACTTAATTACTCTTACTATCACTGGTACTCCAGTGGTTACTTGGTTACCACCATTGGTGCACCAGTGGTTACTTAAGCACTGACACTCAGCAATGGTACACTTGGGTTGGAACTAGTGATGTATCGGATATTTGTATCCGCATCCGCATCTGCGGAACATCCGCACAATTTCTTACATCCGCATCCGCATCCGTAAAATAAGTAAGACATCCGTATAAACATCCGCATACCGGATATCTAAATGTTTCACATCCGACACATCCCTAGTTGGGACAACGCTGGTGTCTAAGATGAGTCCTGAGGTGACACGTGTCCACATACCGGACAATGTCCACTGTGTTAGCTGACAACGCTGTGCTAAGATGAGTCACTGAGGAGTGTTGACACTGCGTGTCCACATACGCAGTGTCCACTGTGTGAGAGGACATGCAACACTTGTTGCTCACTTTTGTTGCTGCCTTGATTTTGGTGCTTCCTAACACATGGAAATGCTGCATCTCTGCTGTCTTTCTGTTGCTGCCTTTCACACCCTGTTATTGTTTTCTGTTGCTGCCTTCCACATCCGTGTTATTGTTTTCTGTTGCTGCCTTCCACACCCTGTTATTGTTTTCTGTTGCTACCTTCCACACCCTGTTATTGTTTTCGGTGTGTTGCTTATGCCTTCCACCCTGTTATTGTTTTCTGTTGCTGCCTTCACATACCCTGTTATTGTTTTCTGTTGATGCCTTCCACACCCTGTTATTGTTTTCTGTTGATGCCTTCCACACCCTGTTATTGTTTTCTGTTGCTACCTTCCACACCCTGTTATTGTTTTCTGTTGCTGCCTTCCATACCCTGTTATTGTTTTCTGTTGATGCCTTCCACACCCTGTTATTGTTTTCTGTTCCTGCCTTCCACACCCTGTTATTGTTTTCTGTTGCTGCCTTCCACACTCTCATGCTAACTGCTGCCTGCTGTTGCTACTTCCTGTTGTTCCTGTTGTTGCTGTGTCCTGTTTCTACCTCTTTTGCGGCCCTCAGTTACTGCCTGCTGTTACTACCTGTTATTCCTCTCACTTGTTACTGCCTGCTGTTGCTGTCTCTTTTTGTGACCTTCAATTGCTGCCTCCTGTTGTTGCCTTCCCTTTGCTGATTCGTGTTGCTGCTTTCTAATGCTTCCTTTTGCTTCTGCCTTCTGTTGCTAACCCCTTGTTGCTGCCTTCCGTTGCTACCCCTTGCTTCTGCCTTCTATTACTGCCTTTCGGTGCTCTCTCTGCCTTGCCGCCTCCTGTTTCTGTGTCATGTTGCTGCTTCTTGTTGCTGTCTTCAGTTGCTGCTGTTTACTGTCGCCCCCTATTGCTTTGTCCTGTTGATGCCTTGCCGTTACTGTCTCCTGTTGCTGTCTTCTCTTTCTGCCTCCTGTTATAGCCTCTAGTTGCTGCCTCCTGTTGCTGCCTCCCAGTTGTTGCCTCCTGTTGCTGCCTCCCAGTTGCTGCCTCCTGTTGCTGCCTCCCAGTTGTTGCCTCCTGTTGCTGCCTCCCAGTTGCTGCCTCCTGTTGCTGCCTCCCAGTTGTTGCCTTCTGTTGCTGCCTCCCAGTTGCTGCCTCCTGTTGCTGCCTCCCAGTTGCTGCCTCCTGTTGCTGCCTCCCAGTTGTTGCCTTCTGTTGCTGCCTCCCAGTTGCTGCCTGCTCTTGCAGCTTTCTATCTACTTTGCTCCTGTTGTTGAAGCTCTTGTTGTTACTGCTACTGTTGCTGTTGTTTCTGCTTCTGCTGCTGGGCTTCTGTGTCCAGTAGTTGGTTCTTTGTCTTTCTAATGCTGCCTCATTGTTGTTTCCTCTTTGTTGCTGCCTCCATTTGCTGCCTTTCTGTTGCTACTACTCCTCTGTTACTGTTTCCTGTTGCTGCCTTTCTGTTGCAGCCTCTCTGTTGAGTAATGTCATATAACTCTCTATGACCACCAAGGCTATAACTGCCTCTTTCATGTGGCATGTGGCTCGGTTGGTAACGCACTCGCCTCACACACTGAGTGAACATGATTCAATCCCTGACACGGGTAGAAACGTTGGGCATGTTTCCTTACAAGTGCTCTCACTGTTCACCTACCTATAAGTAGGTACCTAGGTGTTAGTCAACTGGTGTGGGTCGCATCCTGAGGGGACAAGAGAGCAACAATGTAAATACGAGTGACAGTCCTCTATGACGCACTGAATTTAATGGGTTATCCTGGGTGGCTAACCCTTTCCCCGGGTTAAAAATCCGAACAAATCTTATATTATTCTATCCTTATGGTCGCCTGCCCATGTAAATCCTGGGCAAGATGCCCACATGCCCTCTCTTGTCTCTGAGCGTGATTGTGACACACTGTGCCCCTCAACCCTTTTAAATTTTTAGATAACTGGTTCTCTTGATTATTTATTGCTTTTCATTGCCTTATTTATTTTATTTTCCCCTCAGCCCCACCGACAACCTTCCCACATCCCACATCCCACATCTCACATCCCGTCTACCACCCGACAGAATCCCCCATGACCTACCTACCACCCATCACCCACTCTTGGAGGTTGCAATAATGCTCCAGTATTTTCTGCTAATTACGTTCCCAAAGGTAACGAGCTAATATTAATTTCCTATAAATTATTTTAATATTTCTAGTATTTTTAATGCTGATTCTTGCCCACCCGGAAGTTAAATCCCAAAATACCCAGGGATTTTATTACGATGGTTTTGTAAGTTATGGAGGAATAACTCTAATATAACGGCATGCAATTAACACTATAATAAATACTAAATATTTAATAGCCCATGGTGGAGCATTTTAGTGTAAGCATTCAAATATCCACAGCATCACCACTATTTTACCAGATGAATCATAATTTTACCAGGAGATGGATCATAATTTTACCAGGAGATGTATCATAATTTTACTAGGAGATGTATCATAATTTTACCAGATGTATCATAATTTTACCAGGAGATATATCGTAATTTTACCAGATGTATCATAATTTTACCAGGAGATGGATAATAATTTTACCAGGAGATGGATCATAATTTTACCAGGAGATGTATCATAATTTTACCAGATGTATCATAATTTTACCAGGAGATATATCGTAATTTTACCAGATGTATCATAATTTTACCAGGAGATGGATCATAATTTTACCAGGAGATGGATCATAATTTTACCAGGAGATGGATCATAATTTTACCAGATGTATCATAATTTTACCAGGAGATATATCGTAATTTTACCAGATGTATCATAATTTTACCAGGAGATGGATAATAATTTTACCAGGAGATGGATCATAATTTTACCAGGAGATGTATCATAATTTTACCAGGAGATGTATCATAATTTTACCAGGACATGTATCATAATTTTACCAGATGTATCATAATTTTACCAGGAGATATATCGTAATTTTACCAGATGTATCATAATTTTACCAGGAGATGGATCATAATTTTACCAGGAGATGTATCATAATTTTACCAGGAGATATATCATAATTTTACCAGGAGATGTATCATATTTTCACCAGATGTATCATAATTTTACCAGGAGATATATCATAATTTTACCAGGAGATGTATCATAATTTTACCAGGAGATGGATCATAATTTTAACAGGAGATATCATAATTTTACCAGGAGATGGATCATAATTTTACCCTGCGAGGAAATAGCAACATATTTTTACCATGTGAATGTTCTGATTGCAAAGATGACCTTAAATGGCATATATTTTTCTCCTATAATCTGCTCTTTCTGGTATTTGCATTAGACATTAAGACAAAAATTTACCTCCAAACGTCTCAGTTTTACTCTAGGATGATCGATTTATAAATCTTATCAGGATTGTTTGTGTAATACTCATCAGACCTTGCAGCATTATTATAGAACTTTCCATCAGACCTTACAGCATTATTATAGAACTTTCCATCAGACCTTGCAGCATTATTATAGAACTTTCCATCACACCTTACAGTATTATTATAGAACTTTCCATCACACCTTACAGCATTATTATAGAACTTTACATCAGACCTTACAGTATTATTATAGAACTTTCCATCAGACCTTACAGTATTATTATAGAACTTTCCATCACACCTTACAGTATTATTACAGAACTTTCCATCAGACCTTACAGCATTATTATAGAACTTTCCATCAGACCTTGCAGCATTATTATAGAACTTTCCATCACACCTTACAGCATTATTATAGAACTTTCCATCAGACATTGCAGCATTATTATAGAACTTACCATCACACCTTAGAGCATTATTGAAGAACTTTCCATCACACCTTACAGCATTATTATAGAACTTTCCATCAGACCTTGCAGCATTATTATAGAACTTTCCATCACACCTTAGAGCATTATTGAAGAACTTTCCATCACACCTTACAGCATTATTATAGAACTTTCCATCACACCTTGCAGTATTATTATAGAACTTACCATCAGAAAGAGTTCCTTCAGCTCACTAACACATAACACGTGTAAGCTTCAAATAGCTTAAAAATATTACTCCTAACACCATTTATTTCTCTTGTATATGTCGAAATTTTCACTCCTATGCCACTTTATAAAATGTTATTATTAGAGTCAAATAAAATTTCTTACCTAATGCAGGATCACCAGTATCGTCAAGAAGGTTCATAATACCTTACCATGTATTAGTTAACTTGTCATTGTGAAAGATAAGAGAAAAATCACTTTAAAGTTATTATTTCACATCTGCTTCACAAATTCCCCAGAGACAAACTTCTCATATACCTCAGTGATGTGATGAGTCAGTCGTGCTTTTTCCTCAGTAATGTGATGAGTCAGTCGCGCTTTTACCTCAGTGATGTGATGAGTCAGTCGTGCTTTTACCTCAGTGATGTGATGAGTCAGTCGTGCTTTTTCCTCAGTGATGTGATGAGTCAGTCGTGCTTTTACCTCAGTGATGTGATGAGTCAGTCGTGCTTTTACCTCAGTGATGTGATGAGTCAGTCGTGCTTTACCTCAGTGATGTGATGAGTCAGTCGCGCTTTTACCTCAGTGATGTGATGAGTCAGTCGTGCTTTTTCCTCAGTGATGTGATGAGTCAGTCGTGCTTTTACCTCAGTGATGTGATGAGTCAGTCGTGCTTTTACCTCAGTGATGTGATGAGTCAGTCGTGCTTTTACCTCAGTGATGTGATGAGTCAGTCGCGCTTTTACCTCAGTGATGTGATGAGTCAGTCGTGCTTTTTCCTCAGTGATGTGATGAGTCAGTCGTGCTTTTACCTCAGTGATGTGATGAGTCAGTCGTGTTTTTACCTCAGTGATGTGATGAGTCAGTCGTGCTTTTCCTCAGTGATGTGATGAGTCAGTCGCGCTTTTACCTCAGTGATGTGATGAGTCAGTCGTGCTTTTCCTCAGTGATGTGATGAGTCAGTCGCCTTTTACCTCAGTGATGTGATGAGTCAGTCGTGCTTTTTCCTCAGTGATGTGATGAGTCAGTCGTGCTTTTACCTCAGTGATGTGATGAGTCAGTCGTGCTTTTACCTCAGTGATGTGATGAGTCAGTCGTGCTTTTTCAATGAACTTTAATCTCAATTGAATCAAACCTGACACTTCTTAAGATACTTGTAAAACAATTCGCATTTCTTGCCAATTTTCACTTATTTAAGGAGGTTTCACCCAATTTTCGTTTCCTTTGTACGATTTATTTCATTTTTGTTGTACGTTAAGAAGTGTTCACTCTCCTTATTGTGTGTAACTTTCAATAAGATAGCCAAAAAAAAAAAAAAAAAAAAGATTAACTGAAAAGGCCATTTTGCAACAACCTAGGCCTAAATGGCGCTAATAACGGTTGTTTGGGGTCCGGCTGCTGATAAAACAATGCTAATGCAATATTCTAGTTAACCGAAATACTGATACAAGTTATATACTTCATACTAGTTTTAAAAGTATATTTCACACTAATCATATTCATGCTGACTTTTGTTATCTGCCTTCACATTCAAGCTTGTTAGATGCCGGCAGTCGCACCTTGTTTCTTTGCATTGCTTGGGAATTACGCTTCACCCATTACCTAGAATAAAGTAATACTTACTTCTTCATCTGAAATACATCATCCAACACTTTTTTCTCTAACTCAATATTCTAACTATGAGCAAGATATTGTAACTATGAGTTAGATATTATATGAGAAAGATATTGTAACTATGAGTTAGATATTCTAACTATAAGCAAGATATTGTAACTATGAGTTAGATATTCTAACTATAAGCAAGATATTGTGACTATGAGTTAGATATTCTAGCTATGAGCAAGATATTGTAACTATGAGTTAGATATTATAACTATGAGCAAGATATTGTAACTATGAGCTAGATATTCTAACTATGAGCAAGATATTGTAACTATGAGCTATATTCTAACTATGAACAAGATATTGTAACTATGAGCTAGATATTCTAACTATGAGCAAGATATTCTAACTATGAGCTAGATATTCTAACTATGCATCAGCTATTAAATATTAAAGTCGTTAGATAAGGTAAATTGTATTTAATTTAGCGTGATTTAGCGGGAATAAATTTTCACACTATTTTGCACAAAAAGTTATGAAATCTGGACTTACACACTTGAATTTCACTCTTGCACAACGGGTGGAGGCACTTCAACGAATATTTAGAGGCTTTTGGAAGTGACCCGAGCTATTCCAGGATGCTGGAACAGCGAAAGTCAACTGTTATAAGAATCTGGCCCTGGTGAGGCCGACTGCTTGAGGTCGTCTCTGGCCCTGGTGAGGCCGACTGCTTGAGGTCGTCTCTGGCCCTGGTGAGGCCGACTGGTTGAGGTCGTCTCTGGCCCTGGTGAGGCCGACTGCTTGAGGTCGTCTCTGGCCCTGGTGAGGCCGACTGGTTGAGGTCGTCTCTGGCCCTGGTGAGGCCGACTGCTTGAGGTCGTCTCTGGCCCTGGTGAGGCCGACTGCTTGAGGTCGTCTCTGGCCCTGGTGAGGCCGACTGCTTGAGGTCGTCTTTGGCCCTGGTGAGGCCGACTGCTTGAGGTCGTCTCTAGCCCTGGTGAGGCCGACTGCTTGAGGTCGTCTCTGGCCCTGGTGAGGCCGACTGCTTGAGGTCGTCTCTGGCCCTGGTGAGGCCGACTGCTTGAGGTCGTCTCTGGCCCTGGTGAGGCCGACTGCTTGAGGTCGTCTCTGGCCCTGGTGAGGCCGACTGCTTGAGGTCGTCTCTGGCCCTGGTGAGGCCGACTGCTTGAGGTCGTCTTTGGCCCTGGTGAGGCCGACTGCTTGAGGTCGTCTCTAGCCCTGGTGAGGCCGACTGCTTGAGGTCGTCTCTGGCCCTGGTGAGGCCGACTGCTTGAGGTCGTCTCTGGCCCTGGTGAGGCCGACTGCTTGAGGTCGTCTCTGGCCCTGGTGAGGCCGACTGCTTGAGGTCGTCTCTGGCCCTGGTGAGGCCGACTGCTTGAGGTCGTCTCTGGCCCTGGTGAGGCCGACTGCTTGAGGTCGTCTCTGGCCCTGGTGAGGCCGACTGGTTGAGGTCGTCTCTGGCCTGGTGAGGCCGACTGCTTGAGGTCGTCTCTGGCCCTGGTGAGGCCGACTGCTTGAGGTCGTCTCTGGCCCTGGTGAGGCCGACTGCTTGAGGGGCGTCTCGGGTTAATAGCAAAATTAAAACGACAAATTGGCGGAAGAAAAATAAAGTTAAAAAATTAGGCATTTTTGTTAAAGATCCTCGTTCGGGGATACTTATAAATCCAGCCGTCGCATGTCAGCCATAGTAGCCTCTACTTCTGCTGCTGCTACTACTACTACTACTACTACACTACTACTACTACTACTACTACGACAACTACTACTACTACTACTACTACTCACCTGCTACTACTAATATTGCTGCTACTGCTACCACTACTACTACTACTACTACTCTTACTACTACTATTACTGCTGCTACTGCTACTACAACAACTACTGTTGCTACTACTACTACTATTACTACAACTACTACTACTGCTACTACTATTACTACTATTATTATTACTACTACTTCTGCGATTACTACTACCACTACTACTACTCACCTGCTACTTCTACTATTGCTAATACTGCTACCACTACTACTACTACTATTACTACTACTATTAGTGCTACTACTACAACTACTGATACTACTACTACAACTACTGCTACTATGATTACTACTACTATTAATACTAGAATTATCACTACTACTACAACTGCTACTACTACTACAACTACAATAACTACTGAAACTACTATTACAACTACTACCACTACTTCTGCTACTTTTATAACTACTAATATCACTACTACTACTACTGCTACTACTACAACTTCAAGTACCATTACTACAACCACTATTCCACTACTATTAGTACTACTACCACTAGCATGGGCCAGGCACACTTCAGTGCTCATGTTCTTTCATCTTTATTTGATATATATATATATATATATATATATATATATATATATATATATATATATATATATATATATATATATATATATATATATATATATATATATATCAAAGACATTGTCATTGCTATTGGATTCCCCAATGGAAGTTGGTCATACCCAAGGGACGGGCTTTTAGTTAGCAAGACGATTGTGGAGATGTCCTCTGTACAAAGGTTCCATGATGCTGCAGTGCCATCTTGTGGGTGTTGTGTGCCATGCATGTACAACTAATCAGACACTGGAACATCATGGAACCTTGGTACAGACGACATCGCCACAACCTCGCTTACCCCTGAGCCATCCTTCGGGTATGATCTACTTTCACCGGGAAATCCCGGCTGCAATTGGCAATGCCTTCGTCTGCTGCACATCCCTCACCTGACGCAGGTATATAAACGCCAAGCTTCATGTTTCTGAGTCTTGAAGACTACGGTGCTCTTCACCGTACATAACTCTACAGTCTTCACATTATATCCTTGTGTTGATAAAGCCACTGGAGGGCGAAACGTCTACTAATAAAGATACCCAGAAGTTGCACCTGTGTCTAATTCTTTATCTTGTATACATTGTATACCATTTATATAGGATATCTATAAGATGTGTATAGGTGTACAGGGCAAGGAGGAATAACATCTTGTAGGAGTGAGGAAGAACCAGTTGTGAGTGTGGGGGAAGTTCGTGAGGCAGTGGGTAGAATGAAAAGAGTTAAGGCAGCTGGGATTGATGGGATAAAGATAGAAATGTTAAAAGCAGGTGGGGATATAGTTTTGGAGTGGTTGGTGCTATTATTTAATAAATGTATGGAAGAGAGTAAGGTACCTAGGGACTGGCAGAGAGCATACATAGTTCCTTTGTATAAAGGCAAAGGGGACAAAAGAGAGTGTAAAAGTTATAGGGAAATAAGTCTGGTGAGAATACTTGGTAAAGTGTATGGTAGAGTTATTATTGAAAGAATTAAGTTTAAGACGAAGAGCAGAATAGCAGATGAACAAGGAGGCTTTAGGAAAGGTAGGGGGTGTGTAGACCAAGTGTTTGCAGTGAAACATATAGGTGAACAGAATTTAGATAAGGGTAAAGAGGTTTTTGTGGCATTTATGTATTCGGAAAAGGTGTATGACAGGGTGGATAGGGGGCAATGTTGCAGATGTTGCAAATGTTTGGAATAGGAGGAAGGTTACTGAAAGCAGTGACAAGTTTTTACGAGGATAGTGAGGCTCAGGTTAGAGTGTGTAGGAAAGAGTGAGATTATTTCTCAGTAAAAGTAGGCCTTAGACAAGGATGTGTGATGTCACCGTGGTTCAATATATTTATAGATGGGGTTGTAAGAGAAGTGAATGCTCGGGTGTTGGCAAAAGTTGTGGGGCTAAAAGATAAAGATTCTAACACAAAGTGGGAGTTGTCACAGTTGCTCTTTGCTTATGACATTGTGCTTTTGGGAGATTCTGAAGAGAAGTTGCAGAGGTTGGTGGATGAGTTTTTTGGGGTACGTAAAAGAAGAAATTTAAAAATAAATATAGGAAAGAGTAAGGTGATGAGGATAAAAAAAACTAGGTAACGGAAGATTGGATATCAGATTGGAGGGAGAGAGTATGGAGGAGGTGAATGTATTCAGATATTTGGGAGTGGATATGTCAGCAGATGGGTCTATGAAAGATGAGGTGAATCATAGAATTGATGAGGGAAAAAGGGTGAGTGGTGCACTTAGGAGTCTGTGTAGACAAAGAACTTTGTCCATGGAAGCAAAGAGGGGAATGTATGAGAGTATAGTTATACCACTGCTCTTGTATGGATGTGAAACATGGGTGGTGAATGTTGCAACAAGGAGAAGGCTGGAGGCAGTGGAGATGTCATGTCTGAGGGAATGTGTGGTGTGAATATAATGCAGAGAATTTGTAGTTTGAAAATTAGGAGGAGGTGTGGGATTACCAAAACTATTATCCAAAGAGCTGAGGAGGGCTTTTTGAGGTGGTTCGGACATGTAGAGAGATGGAACAAAATAGAATGATTTGAGAGTGTATAAATCTGTAATGGAGGGAAGGCGGGATTTGGGTCGGCCTAGGAAAGGTAGGAGGGAAGGGGTAAAAGAGGTTTTGTGTGCGAGAGGCTTGGACTTCCAGCAAGCGTGTGTGAGCATGTTAGATAGGATCGAATGGAGACAAATGGTTTTAATGACTTTACGTGCTGTTGGAGTGTGAGCAAAGTAATATTTATGAAGAGATTCAGGGAAACCGGCAGGCCGGACTTGAGTCCTGGAGATGGGAAGTACAGTGTCGGCACTCTGAAGGAGGTTTGTTAATATTGCAGTTTTATAACTGTAGTGTAAGCACGGCTCTGGCAAGACAGTGATGGAGTGAATAATGATGAAAGTTTTTATTTTTTGGGCCACTCTACCTTGGTTGCCACCCTGCCTTGGTGGGATACGGCCGATGTGTTAGGAATTCAGGACAATCATTAAGGGAATTAAATGAGAAATGAGTATATATAGTGGCAAGACCAGGTAGCAGCCTGTGAATAGTAGTAGTAGTGGCAGCACTAGTAGTAGTGATAGTAGTACTAGTATTAAATGTGTGGTGAGATAAGTGGGGCTTGAGAATGACTTGTCAGAATCAATATCCTGTTGTTAACTATTTGGATATGGTGTAAATGCTGGACTTTTGATAGATAATGCTACTGAAGGCAATCATGGAAGCCTTTACACACTTTAGACGTCCTAAATCTTCCTTAATGGTTAATCTAGCCTCATTGAACTTCATGTCTTAACATCGTCTGTGTGTTCGACACACGCTGTTTTATGGTCATTACGGTTGGAGGATTTCTAGTGTTCACTGATCCTAATATCCAGAAATCTTGCTGTTTTCCCTATACAGGAGGCCCTCCGCTTTTGCGTGCTTCGATCATTCGCGAATTCCCAGCAAATTATAACATGTATATACACTATTTTACGATGTTTTCGTGTGTTTTATGATTGTTTGTGATTCAGTAGGTTAAGGAAGCAGTATTGTTAGGCTAAGTAAATGCTACTATTTTATTTCCCTACAATATATTTGAGCACCAAACATTCGCGAATTTTCAAGATTCGCGAGGATCTTTATTCCCTAACCCTCGCGAATGTGGAGGGCCTCCTGTATATATTTTGTCACACACCCTACATAGTATCCTGTATATTCCTGCGCAAGTGACAGAGACACTCTTGTGTTTTTGACCTAAGTTTTTAACGGTAGATTTTAGCCAAATATCTTAGAAACGTTAGTTGCCACGTCGCTGAGTGCTAGAATGACGTAACTGGGAGGGTTTCCTTCAATTGGACTGTGTCAGTCTTGTTCAGAATGCGTGTCGCAAAAACCCAAGAATGACTCAGTCACTAGAGCTGGAGTATAACAATACCGTGTGGGGAGTGTGACAATATATATATGAAGGGGAAACAGAAAGATCTCTGTATACTAGGATCCATATGCTGAAAATGGCATATAGTATCGACAGGTTGAAACGTTGAAGCGTTTCGCCTACACGGTAAGCTTCTTCAGTCAAATACAGAGAGAACAATGTGAAGGCAACAGGAGTAGTGGCGAGGTAAAGATGATTCAATCAGTCCATCCAATCCTTGAACAAAAGAACGTCTGCAACAGTGATTAAAATCGAGGGTGTCCAACACAGAGATGGAATAAATACAAAACCGATCCTCTATTGACAACGTTTCTTCCACAAAGTGGGATTTATCAAGTCACAAAGAATTCGCATTATACTGCTTTTGTGTCATTTTCCCATCTTAATCACCTTTTATACCAATTCTCTCCACAAAGATGTTGGACTCTTTATTTAGGCCAGTTAATTGTAAACGAGGAATAGTTACAAAGGCGAAAGTGTTTAGAGGCTGCCCTAATTACCGTAAGTATTACAATCCTTCAAAAGCCCGGCAGTTACACCATATCGGAATTGTTAATCAACATGATATTGTCCATCCTGGAGACCGCTGTAGCATGATGCTAGACAGGTCCTTCTCTAGCCCAACCCAACTTATTAAAGCCCTACTACTACTACTACTACTACTGTTGGAAATGGTATAACATACTGACAAATTGAAGATTAAGACACAGTTAAGTATCATTATTTGTTGAATTAAACGTTTCGCTCACATACTAGGCTTCCTCATTCAAACACAGGCCACAGGTGTGGCAGCGAAATTTCAATAAAGACACCCAACTGTTGTTGATGTATTATTCTTCACAAATACTACTACTATTACACTCTTGCAGCTTGCCACCTGACTCCTGATACTATATATACACGCGCTTCTACGTTATCTCGGTATCAGGACTGAACAAGCAACTCGTGGCACAACGTTTTCTTTAATAAATGTACTGAAATAAACACAGGTGTCTCTTTCTATGTCATTGGTATTATTCTCTCGAGTAGCAATTATTTACAGTGCAAAGTGTAAACATAATTATAAGACATATTTTTTCAGAGGATATAAGTCAACTTTAAACTTTCTCTTTTGTTAAATCTCTTAATTAACTGGTGACTGCAAGTATAATTTTCTGTTTTGAACAAGAGATGGCTTGTCGTAGAAGAGACAAATATGACGCTCATGGCAGCTCGTTCGGGATTTAGTGTCAACCCCTGCGGAATCTAGTATCTAAATGTCCAAAAGATAGTTTGGTCTGGGTGTAGTAGAATCTTTTCCTTGCTATTTCATTTGATACTGTTGTTGCTATGGCGTGAGTTCAACTCATGCTGTGGCAGAACTTGAAATTTTGAATTCTGAGAATCAAAATTCAAATTACTAATTATTTTACCATACCACGATTTAACACATTCCACATGCAAATGTGATTCCTGAGTCATTTCCTATACAACAACATAACAAGGCTTAGACCAGAAAATTCCTGCAGTTAATTAATTAATTAAGGAACTACCTGAGTATTTTAGTGGTACAGACATCATACAAGATGTCACACTACATTAATATTAGTTAAGATTAATGTCGAGCCGAATATGGTGCAAAGTCAGTATATACAGTATATAGCAGTGAAGAGTGGGTCCGTCAGCAGAACAATATTATAAAAAACATAAAAGGCACAATACTGTGACTGGAACAATACACAAATAACCCGCACATAGAAGAGAAGAGCTTACGTCGACGTTTCGGTCCAACTTGGACCATTTACAAAGTCACACTAACAAAAGGGAGAGAAGGAGGGAGTATATATAGGCCAGCAGACAGGGACGAGACAAGAGAGGAAGTGGTGGAGGTAGTAGTAGTAGTAGTAGTAGTAGTGGTAGTAGTAGTAGTAGTAGTAGTAGTAGTAGTAGTAGTAGTAGTAGTAGTAGTAGTAGTAGTAGTAGTAGTAGTAGTAGTAGTAGTAGTAGTAGTAGTAGTGGTGGTAGTAGTAGTAGTTGTAGTGGAGTCAGTCAAATACTAAGACAGAGGAGCACTACAAGGGAGCTAGTGACCCACAGAGGGTAGTGGCAAGAACACAGAGGGGAAAAATAATAAAGGACAAATACCCAAGGCAGAAGAAAGAAACCCCAAAGGAGAAAGAGGATAGAGGAAAGGGGAAGAGCGAGAAGGGGAAAAAAGTCACTGGTGTTCTGAAGTTTGGAGCATTTAACAATGTAATGGGAGAGGAAAGCATCTACAGAGACAAAGCCAGGGCTAAGATTCATACAGGGAAAGTTGTGTATAAGGGAGGATTCAACCAGACGACGACTGTGAAAGTTAGACGTAGGGTAGACAGTTTTAGCAGAAGACCAATCAATAGGATAACTGTGATCTCTGACATGACAGAAAAGAGTATTGTTGGTGTCGGCAAGCCTAACACTATTTTTGTGTTCCCTAAGTCTGTCAGAAAGAGATCGGCCAGTTTCTCCAAAGTACTGAAGAGGACAGGAGGAGCAAGAAATAGAGTAGACACCAGGAGAATCTATAGAGGGAGGGGAGGTATGAACTAGATTAGTGTGAAGAGTGTTAGTCTGGCGGAAAGTAAGTTTGATGTCTAAGCAACGGAGAGAGTTGTTGAGATTAGAGAGACCGGAAATGTAGGGAAGACAGAGGACAGGAGAGTTCCCAGTAGAGAGTTTGGGAGAGAAGAAAGTCCGTTTAGCACGTGAGAAGGCAGAGTCTATGAAATGGGAAGGGTAGCCAAGACAGGAAAATTAATTATGAAGAGTGGAAATTTTTACTTCAAGGAACTGAGGATCACAAATGCGGAGAGCACGGAGAAAGAGGGAGATAAGAACACTTTTCTTGACAGAGGAAGCATGATAAGTAGTGAATGTACATGCCACTACTACCTCCACCACTTCCTCTCTTGTTCCCGTCAATGTCTGCTGGCCTATATATACTCCCACCTGAACCCTTTCTCTTAGTGTGACTTTGTAAATGGTCCAATTCGGACCGAAACGTCGTCGTAAGCTCCTCTCTTCTATGTGCGGGTTGTGTGTGTACAGACCAATATCACGCCAACACTAAGGAAAAATGGCCTTGGTACATACATTGTGTTGAGAATTAAAGCACGTACATTGGGCAGTGTTGATACATACTGTCTTAACAGCATCATCTTACAAGATAATTCCCATGCCAAGACTACATTCTTGGTGTAGGTCATCCAAGGTACCAAATAAGTACAAAACATTGTCTGCCTTGCCTACAATAGGCCCTGCTTTTAACGTAGGGGCAAGTGCAGCAAGTAAACTCTGAGAGTATATCTACTAAAATATACACACGTTTTACTGTATCTATCTCATACACCTTGAGCCAATCTTGGCGTATATACAGATACATCTTTGTGAATATACCACGGGAGATACACACCTCAAAGAGTGTATATATAGCATGAGATATGCACCTCTCGGTGTAGATACACTGCACAGGTACACAGGTATCAGCACTGACACCTATCGCTGCATGTATGTCAGATTTTATCAGGTAATTAGCACTCTCAGTAGGAACTCCCGCACCTACCACCCGCTCTTATCACCGCTCGCAGGTGAAACCTCACTCACACCTCTGCTATAATTAGCTCTCTTCAAGGGACATGTTTTGATGTTGGTGAAGGGCTCTTAGTCTGAGGAATTAGAGCTACCCTTCCTGTCTCATGGTAGTTTCTATTACTCTCCAGTTCTCGCACTTACATTGTAAAAAAATAGTAATAATAATAATCATAATAATAATATTTATTGTTGCTGTTTATGATGTTGTTGTTATTATTATAATTATTATTATTATTATTATTATTATTATTATTATTATTATTATTATTATTATTATTATTATTATTATTATTATTATTATTATTATTATTATTATTATTATTATTATTATTATTATCATATTATTATTATTATTATTATTATTATTATTATCATATTATTATTATTATTATTATTATTATTATTATTATTATTATTATTATTATTATTATTTTAGTTTTTATGATAATAATTATCTATTATTACTATTTAAGAAAATTCAATTTTTTAAACATAATATAAAGTGTCTCTATCAGAATAATTCGTAACCTTGCAGAAATACACAACTGTCAGTGGATATATACACTAGGAAATACACACCCTTTTGTGCAAATAAGCCATAAATGTGTATATTTCCCAGAATACATTCTAAAAAAGATGTATATCTCTTAACTTATATAAACAAAAATGTTTCAGTTTCTCTTTGAATTTATTACAAAAAAGTGTATATCTCTCACTGTATACACTGAGGTGTGTATATCTCTCACTGTATACACTGAGGTGTGTATATCTCTCACTGTATACACTGAGGTGTGAATATCTCTCAATGTATACACTGAGGTGTGTATATCTCTCACTGTATACACTGAGGTGTGTATATCTCTCACTGTATACACTGAGGTGTGTATCTCTCTCACTGTATACACTGAGGTGTGAATATCTCTCACTGTATACACTGAGGTGTGAATATCTCTCACTGTATACACTGAGGTGTGCATATCTCTCAATGTATACACTGAGGTGTGTATATATCTCACTGTATACACTGAGGTGTGTATATCTCTCACTGTATACACTGAGGTGTGTATATATCTCACTGTATACACTGAGGTGTGTATATCTCTCACTGTATACACTGAGGTGTGTATATCTCTCACTGTATACACTGAGGTGTGAATATCTCTCACTGTATACACTGAGGTGTGTATATCTCTCACTGTATACACTGAGGTGTGAATATCTCTCACTGTATACACTGAGGTGTGTATATCTCTCACTGTATACACTGAGGTGTGAATATCTCTCACTGTATACACTGAGGTGTGTATATCTCTCACTGTATACACTGAGGTGTGTATATCTCTAAATAAATCTACAACAAAAGGCGCAAAACGTTTATATATATTGAGATATAATTAATGGAAACTGTTTATCTCATGATGAATATACACCGCGAGGTGTGTATCACACAGTGTATATACACCGCGAAGTGTGTATCACCCAGTGTATATACACCGCGAGGAGTGTATCACCCAGTATATATACACAGCGAGGTGTGTATCGTTCAGTATATATACACCGCGAGGTGTGTATCACCCAGTATATATACACCGCGAGGAGTGTATCGCCCAGTATATATACACCGCGAGGTGTGTATCACCCAGTGTATATACACTGCGAGGGGTGTGTATCGCCCAGTATATATACACAACGAGGTGTGTATCACCCAGTGTATATACACTGCGAGGTGTGTATCGCCAAGTATATATACACCACGAGGTGTGTATCACCCAGTGTATATACACCGCGAGGTGTGTATCACCCAGTGTATATACACTGCGAGGGGTGTGTATCGCCCAGTATATATACACCACGAGGTGTGTATCACCCAGTGTATATACACTGCGAGGTGTGTATCGCCAAGTATATATACACCACGAGGTGTGTATCACCCAGTGTATATACACCGGGAGGAGTGTATCCCCCAGTATATATACACCGCGAGGTGTGTATCGCCCAGTATATATACACCGCGAGGTGTGTATCACACAGTGTATATACACTGCGAAGTGTGTATCGCCCAGTGTATATACACCGCGAGGAGTGTATCCCCCAGTATATATACACCGCGAGGTGTGTATCGCCCAGTATATATACACCGCGAGGTGTGTATCACACAGTGTATATACACCGCGAGGTGTGTATCGCCCAGTATATATACACCGGGAGGTGTGTATCGCCCAGTATATATACACTGCGAGGTGTGTATCACACAGTGTATATACACCGCGAGGTGTGTATCGCCCAGTGTATATACACCGGGAGGTGTGTATCGCCCAGTGTATATACACCGCGAGGAGTGTATCACCCAGTGTATATACACCGCGAGGTGTGTATCGCCCAGTATATATACACCGCGAGGTGTGTATCGCCCAGTATATATACACCGCGAATGTGTATCACCCAGTATATATACACCGGGAGGTGTGTATCGCCCAGTATATATACACCGCGAGGTGTGTATCACCCAGTATATATACACCGCGAGGTGTGTATCACCCAGTGTATATACACCGCGAGGTGTGTATCGCCCAGTATATATACACCGCGAGGTGTGTATCACCGAGTGTATATACACTGCGAGGTGTGTATCGCCCAGTGTATATACACTGCGAGGTGTGTATCACCCAGTGTATATACACTGCGAGGTGTGTATCACCCAGTATATATACACCGCGAGGTGTGTATCACCCAGTGTATATACACCGCGAGGTGTGTATCGCCCAGTATATATACACCGCGAGGTGTGTATCACCCAGTGTATATACACTGCGAGGTGTGTATCACCCAGTGTATATACACTGCGAGGTGTGTATCACTCATTGTATATACACGCACAGGTGTGTATCACTCATTGTATATACATGCACAGGTGTGTATCACTCATTGTATATACACGCACATGTGTGTATCACTCATTGTATATACACGCACAGGTGTGTATCACTCATTGTATATACACGCACAGGTGTGTATCACTCATTGTATATACACGCACATGTGTGTATCACTCATTGTATATACACGCACAGGTGTGTATCTCTGTAGCAATAACTTTTTTTCCTGTGTCTATTGTCCATAGATCAGCAGAGTTCTGCTGGAAAGAAGAATAATCCATCATGGTGTCTCAAGCATTGTAAGGTAATAGTTTCATAAGTTGACAGTCCCGCCCCTCTAGGTAATTAGCTTATATATGAGGTCTACGACTGAGGGGATCTGACAGATAACTTACTATATTTAGTTGCTGTGCATTCCTAGAAAGGTATCCCCGTACTGCATAACCCTGGTTCCTTGTACATCAGTACATGCGAAAAGATTAGTGCAGAATGCGGCTTGTTTTAATGCAATTAAATAATAGCGTTGAAGATTTGAAACGAATATTATTTGACATTTATAAGTTATCACAAGGACACTAATATCCAAATTCCTTCAAAAAAAAAAAATGACCAAAACTAATTTAAACCTTTCAGTAGGAAGCAGTTTGAAAGCAAACTGAAGTCCTCTGTTCTTATCTAAGAGAGATCAATTTTCTAAATTACACCAGAACATTAATTAAGGATGAAGCCGCTTACAATTTGCATTATCAAATCATCACAGTAGAAGGATAAAACCCTCAGAAGTTATCACAGGTAAAAACAATATTATAATTTTCCGAGTGTCTTCAACAGAGGTGTTCTATAGTGAATGACGACCAATTAGTCAATACATATTACAAATATAGGTATAGAATGTCCTGTAACCTGGTCGTAATGGGTTTTCGGACCAAAACAAACTCAGCAGTAATATTTAAGTTGAATTTCCTTCACCAGATATTACAACATGTACACTATGTACAGGAGTTGAATATAAGTGTACCACACGGTGACAATGACAAAACAGAAGCCAGAGAGAGAGAGCACCATAATCAACCAGCTGCTAGGCAAGTCTGGCAAATGCTGACCACGAGTGAACCACGTCGCCTCAGCACTTGACGGGCTCGCCTGTGACTGGATAATGATCCAAGGTACTGAATATAACGATGGGTACCCTAAAAAATCGTTAAACCCTTAGCACCTGGTTCGCTGGTTGGGAGGCAGTCTATATGGGAGTGTGTACATACGCCGAATAAATTGTAACATACTCTTTCCACGCCACAATTCATAAATCAAATCATCTATCAAATCCTCTCTAAGTACCAGCCATCTCATACCTAGCTAATTTGGGATCAACCTCTAGACTTGAAACTTATCTCTGTCGTTTAGACTCACAAATACATAGACATAAACAGACAAGTTTACACGAAAAATCTAGATTTGTACAAATCATCAAACTGGCACTCTCGACTGCCTACCTGTGAAGTCTGCTGGAACGATTCGCGTCATGCTTGTCATCGGCGCAATACCAATTAATGAGTCACTAGTACACACCCGGCTTTTGATGACTAGATGCTAGTACGTTTCACCCCTTCGAAAATTTTGTATTGACTACCCACTTGAGCCAGCCTACCCTCGGTCTGGCCCTCAGTGATGCCATACTAACCTACTTAACTTACATTCCTAGTCTGCCTCAAGCATGTAACTATGATATATACTAGGTACTAGTTAACTAATATCTTACGACTTGAAACTGAGGTTTGAGAGTGAAGGTTTTATCATGTCGCAACACAACACCAGCCTTCCACCCTTCATAACTCCCTTCCCCCAACACCCCCAACCCCCACCCCAACCCAGATCCCTTTTTATTTTTTCACACGTAGCTTATTAGATAAAAAAAAGAAGAGCAAACTGCGATTAACAGAGGCCAAAATAAATCCAAACTTTTCTGTAAGAAATACTTACTAACATTTAATGCTTAAGCAAATATGCATGTAAGTAGGTCTCTCATTCCACATTCCTGGCATGGTCAATTGTTTACTGTAATCTCCACCTCCCCTGCATCCTCTCTCTTTATTTTTCACTCAATATCGTGCTACTGATATGCCATATGCTATCAGATGTTATTCTCTCTTTCAACGCCTTACTCTTATCTTATTTGTGTACCACACTCTTCGTCTGTTTTCCCTTACTATACATTGAAACGAGTAGAGGATGTATGACTATGGGAAGGGATCAGGTACAAGAGGGAGAGATTTGTGGCTGGTGATTGTGTTGGTGCTGGGGAAGTGGAGGCTGGCCCACTGAGGGGTCAACTGAGGCTGAATCTGGAGGAGTTCCTTGAGTTTGGGTGATTACTTTTTCCGGCCTCTTATCTGCTGCTCTTCTCTATGCCTGACTGGTCTTCAGGTGCTCCCTCAACTTACTAGCACTGCATGGTCTTCAGGTGCTCCCTCAACATACTAGCACTGCATGGTCTTCAGGTGCTCCCTCAACTGACTAGCACTGCATGGTCTTCAGGTGCTCCCTCAACTGACTAGCACTGCATGGTCTTCTGGTGCTCCCTCAACATACTAGCACTGCATGGTCTTCAGGTGCTCCCTCAACATACTAGCACTGCATGGTCTTCAGGTGCTCACTCAACATACTAGCACTGCATGGTCTTCAGGTGCTCCCTCAACATACTAGCATTGCATGGTCTTCAGGTGCTCCCTCAACATACTAGCACTGCATGGTCTTCAGGTGCTCACTCAACTTACTAGCACTGCATGGTCTTCAGGTGCTCCCTCAACATACTAGCACTGCATGGTCTTCAGGTGCTCCCTCAACATACTAGCACTGCATGGTCTTCAGGTGCTCACTCAACATACTAGCACTGCATGGTCTTCAGGTGCTCCCTCAACTGACTAGCACTGCATGGTCTTCAGGTGCTCCCTCAACTGACTAGCACTGCATGGTCTTCAGGTGCTCCCTCAACTGACTAGCACTGCATGGTCTTCAGGTGCTCCCTCAACTTACTAGCACTGCATGGTCTTCAGGTGCTCCCTCAACATACTAGCACTGCATGGTCTTCAGGTGCTCACTCAACATACTAGCACTGCATGGTCTTCAGGTGCTCCCTCAACATACTAGCACTGCATGGTCTTCAGGTGCTCCCTCAACATACTAGCACTGCATGGTCTTCAGGTGCTCACTCAACATACTAGCACTGCATGGTCTTCAGGTGCTCCCTCAACATACTAGCACTGCATGGTCTTCAGGTGCTCCCTCAACTTACTAGCACTGCATGGTCTTCAGGTGCTCCCTCAACATACTAGCACTGCATGGTCTTCAGGTGCTCACTCAACATACTAGCACTGCATGGTCTTCAGGTGCTCCCTCAACATACTAGCACTGCATGGTCTTCAGGTGCTCACTCAACATACTAGCACTGCATGGTCTTCAGGTGCTCCCTCAACATACTAGCACTGCATGGTCTTCAGGTGCTCCCTCAACTTACTAGCACTGCATGGTCTTCAGGTGCTCCCTCAACTTACTAGCACTGCATGGTCTTCAGGTGCTCCCTCAACTTACTAGCACTGCATGGTCTTCAGGTGCTCCCTCAACATACTAGCACTGCATGGTCTTCAGGTGCTCCCTCAACTGACTAGCACTGCATGGTCTTCAGGTGCTCCCTCAACTGACTAGCACTGCATGGTCTTCAGGTGCTCCCTCAACATACTAGCACTGCATGGTCTTCAGGTGCTCACTCAACATACTAGCACTGCATGGTCTTCAGGTGCTCCCTCAACATACTAGCACTGCATGGTCTTCAGGTGCTCCCTCAACATACTAGCACTGCATGGTCTTCAGGTGCTCACTCAACTTACTAGCACTGCATGGTCTTCAGGTGCTCCCTCAACATACTAGCACTGCATGGTCTTCAGGTGCTCCCTCAACATACTAGCACTGCATGGTCTTCAGGTGCTCACTCAACATACTAGCACTGCATGGTCTTCAGGTGCTCCCTCAACTGACTAGCACTGCATGGTCTTCAGGTGCTCCCTCAACTGACTAGCACTGCATGGTCTTCAGGTGCTCCCTCAACTGACTAGCACTGCATGGTCTTCAGGTGCTCCCTCAACATACTAGCACTGCATGGTCTTCAGGTGCTCCCTCAACTTACTAGCACTGCATGGTCTTCAGGTGCTCCCTCAACATACTAGCACTGCATGGTCTTCAGGTGCTCACTCAACATACTAGCACTGCATGGTCTTCAGGTGCTCCCTCAACATACTAGCACTGCATGGTCTTCAGGTGCTCCCTCAACTACTAGCACTGCATGGTCTTCAGGTGCTTCCTCAACATACTAGCACTGCATGGTCTTCAGGTGCTCCCTCAACATACTAGCACTGCATGTCTTCAGGTGCTCCCTCAACATACTAGCACTGCATGGTCTTCAGGTGCTCCCTCAACATACTAGCACTGCATGGTCTTCAGGTGCTCCCTCAACATACTAGCACTGCATGGTCTTCAGGTGCTCCCTCAACATACTAGCACTGCATGGTCTTCAGGTGCTCCCTCAACATACTAGCACTGCATGGTCTTCAGGTGCTCCCTCAACATACTAGCACTGCATGGTCTTCAGGTGCTCCCTCAACATACTAGCACTGCATGGTCTTCAGGTGCGCTTTTTGTCATGGAATCTTATCTTCCTTTATATATGAGACAGAACAATTATTTTCTTGAGGCGTTGTTTACCACATGAAAACCTCCCAATCCTCTGAAAATTGTCTATCTGCTCTTTCATATCTTTGACTCCTATGCTCACGTTGGATGCAGTCTCACGTTCTTCGTCTTCCATTGTACTTCCTGGGCCTCATTTAGCCTCCAGGAGGCCATGCATCATGAATGACCTCCCTGCTTTCCCCAGATTTCTTTCTCTGTTTTAACCACTTCCCTTTCTGTCTCTCTTTAGTCTCTCCTTGCTCAGAGATCGTCTCTCTAGATCCCACTGTTCCCTTTCCTTTGCTCATTGTTTCTACCTCTGTCATCTTCCTCTCATTTTATTCGTGGCCTCCTTCAGTTATTTCATTTCCTCTTCCAGTTTTAAGGCTTTTTCTTCTCCCATATTAGCCTAATTTACCTGTTCTGAACAATCATAACTTTGTTACATTATGCCACAGTTTCTCCAATGTTTTCCTCAGCTGGGTCTTCAGGTCGTCCATTATCCTTGTTTGTGTGTTTTGTTTCCGGTAAATTTTCTCTCAGTAAAACTTCTGGAAAAAAACTTCTGGTTAAACGTCTCCAATTAAAGCTTTCTCTGAAGCTTAAAGCAATAAAACATCTATAAAAACTCTTGGCAAAAATTCTCCCTATAAAACGTATGGTAAAACTTTTAGTTAAATTCATTTTTAAATCATTTCCCAATAAAACCCAGCCCAGTAAATCTCTTAGTAAAATTTCCCAGATTAAAATTCTAGTAAAACATCCAGAAATAAAACTTTTCCCAGTGAAACTTCAAGTAAATCTTACAGTTAAAATTTTCTCATTAAAACTAACAGTTAAATTTCCCCCAATAAACTTCCCCAATAATACTTCTCCAGGGAAAATTTCTTCCAGTTCAGTTTTTACTGATATGTTATCTAATTGAACTTTTCAAAGTTAAACTTCTCTCAGTTATTATTCAGCCAGATGAGCTTCTCCTACCTGAAGTTCTCCCAGTTATTATTCAGCCAGTTATGCTTCTTCTGCCTGAACTTCTCCAGGTAATATTCCTCCAAGTATAACTTATCCAAGTTAAATTCTGAAAACTATTCCAGTTTAAGTCTCTCCGTAAAAAATCTCCCAGTACATTTTTAACGATTATAACTTTTCCCACTAAATCTTCTCCCAGTAAAACCTCTTCTACTTAAACTTCTCCCAGTTAAACCTCTTCTACTTAAACTTCTCCCAGTTAAACCTCTTCTACTTAAACTTCTCCCAGTAAAACCTCTTCTACTTAAACTTCTCCCAGTTAAACCTCTTCTACTTAAACTTCTCCCAGTAAAACCTCTTCTACTTAAACTTCTCCCAGTTAAACCTCTTCTACTTAAACTTCTCCCAGTTAAACCTCTTCTACTTAAACTTCTCCCAGTAAAACCTCTTCTACTTAAACTTCTCCCAGTAAAACCTCTTCTACTTAAACTTCTCCCAGTAAAACCTCTTCTACTTAAACTTCTCCCAGTAAAACCTCTTCTACTTAAACTTCTCCCAGTTAAACCTCTTCTACTTAAACTTTTCCCAGTAAAACCTCTTCTACTTAAACTTCTCCCAGTAAAACCTCTTCTTCTCCCAGTTAAACCTCTTCTACTTAAACTTCTCCCAGTTAAACCTCTTCTACTTAAACTTCTCCCAGTTAAACCTCTTCTACTTAAACTTCTCCCAGTAAAACCTCTTCTACTTAAGCTTCTCCCAGTAACACCTCTTCTACTTAAACTTCTCCCAGTTAAACCTCTTCTACTTAAACTTCTCCCAGTAAAACGTCTTCTACTTAAGCTTCTCCCAGTAAAGCTTCTCTTTGTTTTTTCCTGCGGTACCTTGATGACAGACACCTTGAGGGTGAAACCTCACAATAGTTTCTTCAGAACTTGATACCTGAATCGTCTCTGCATTCTGAAGGCTAATTCAGTAGGTTGATTAAGTTCTATAATAGAAATACATAATATCTTCAACCAACAAGTAATAAGCTCGAAAGACCTTGAGGCGAACTTAGGCTGAAAGAACTTTTATTTCACCAACAATGACAATTAATCAAATTCTTGTTAAGGTTACATTCTGAGCTCTGCTAAGTACCTGGAGAGACCTGGAGAGAGTTCCAGGGGTCAACGCCCCTGCGGCCCGGTCTGTGACCAGGCCTCATGGTGGATCAGAGCCTGATCAACCAGGCTGTTACTGCTGGCCGCACGCAGTCCAACGTACGAACCACAGCCTGGCTGGTCAGGCACCGACTTTAGGTGCCTGTCCAGTGCCTGCTTGAAGACAGCCAGAGGTCTATTGGTAATCCCCCTTATGTATGCTTGGAGGCAGTTGAACAGTCTTGAGCCCCTGACACTTATTGTGTTGTCTCTCAACGTGCTAGTGGCACCCCTGCTTTTCATTGGGGGGATGTTACATCGTCTGCCGAGTCTTTTGCTTTCGTAGGGAGTAAACTTTCGTGTGCATGTTTGGTACTTAGTGAAAGTTCGAATATTTAATGTACTCTCTGCTTTAAGTTCTTCTGGGTTTATCACCTGTTTTTTGAAGCCATATTGGAATCTTTATTACGGAAACGTTTCGCCACACAGTGGCTTCTTCAGTCCAATACAAAGCAGAAATGGGTAAGGAGAGGAGGAGTTTGAGGTAATCAGTCCCCCAGCCTGGTGTCGATGTATGTTGAACACATCCATTCCAGGCTGAGGGACTGATAACCTCAAACTCCTCCTCTCCTTACCCATTTCTGCTTTGTATTGGACTGATGAAGCCAGCGCTGCACTATATCTGAATTCTAAACGTTTCGCTCACTAGGAGATTTCGTATCATCTTTGACTCTTTACTAATAGAAGTGAAGCTGTGCCTTCTCTACCAAGTGCCCCGTGGATTGGTGGCTAAAACTCTCGCTTCACAAGGAGAGGATCTGGGTTCGATTCCCACCGAGGGTTGAAACATTGGGATAAAACTGACCTAATTTGCGGGAAATGCTCAGCATAACAAGGGACTTTCTATATAGTAGTATGTTATTGATGTCAGCTATGGTCTGTATACCTTGTACATGTACTGGTAGTAAATAAACATATTATTATTATTATTATTATTATTATTATTATTATTATTATTATTATTATTATTATCAATCACACCTGAAGGCTTTCCATTCCCAAGGCACCGTATGGCCCTCATGGGTTTATTCTTTATCCATGAATAATGTGCAGGAAATAATTGGTCTTGTCAAAAGGAAAGAGAAAGTGTTGATACTTCAGGTGGTAACAATTTTAAATATGCGTCGACTACGACATCACAATAAATATTTATAAATTAGCGCGTTACGACTAAAACGTCACATGCAGTATTAGTAAACAAGAGTGTAAACAAACAAGAGTGTAAACAAACAAGAGTGTAATAAACAAGAGTGTAAACAAACAAGAGTGTAAAAACAAGAGTGTAAACAAACAAGAGTGTAATAAACAAGAGTGTAAACAAACAAGAGTGTAAACAAACAAGAGTGTAAACAAACAAGAGTGTAAAACAAGAGTGTAAACAAACAAGAGTGTAATAAACAAGAGTGTAAACAAACAAGAGAGCAAACAAACAGAGTTATTACGCAAGGGTATTTCGACTACATTCTCTCAAGTATTGGTAACAAACAAAGGTGACTCAAGAAATCGTAATGACACGATTGCAAACAAACGACTTTACGGGTGGGAATGGAACTCGCGGTGGGCGAGACGTAAAACTCCAGACCGTCGGTCTGGAGTTTTACGAGTTGCATCCCCACCCGGACGGTGGTTTAAACACACGTGTTGAACAGGTTACGAAAAGTTTGTAAATAAGCGTATGGTGACTACAGTGTCTCAAGTAGTGTCGCTCTGTGTAACTCTGTCTCAGGACATGATGGACAGGTAGAGTCTTGAAGAAGAGGCTGTTGATGTTCTCCCACTCTGCTGTGTGATTGTGTTCATTGACGTGTTCATCACACGTCCTAGTCCCTTGTTCCATGACTTTTGAAATGTTTCTTAGAAGTTTAAAAGTAGTGTGGCACATTCTTCGTAATACCACCTGAACGAAGGAGGAAACGAGTCTTAACTTGCAGAGGGGAATGTAATGACTTAGCAAGTACCATTTCTTCAATGCATCTTCGTTAAAAATAACATCAAAAATTATGATTAACATCGTAAAACATGATAGTGAAAATCATGTTTGATATAAGACATTTACGTCTAATCTATGAAGGGATTGACCAATCCCTGACAGAGGATAAGAAACACAGGTAATATATATAGTGGGAGGAGTTGGAATGCTTAGATTAAGATAAGATTTGATGGAATTTTATCCCAGAGGGTTAACAACCAATGATAACGTAGGGTCCTTTATTCTTGTTAACCCAGGATGCGATTCACAACAGTGGACTAACTTCCAGGTACCTACTCCCTGCTAGGTGAACCTAAAGAGCAGATGTAAGGAAACATATCTAATGTTTCCACTTGTACCAGGGATCGAACCACGGACACTCAGTATATGAGCTGAGTGAGAGATAGTGTTGGTGGAAGCGATAAGAGCAGATTCCAAACAACATTTTAGAAGAGTTCTTGATGACAAGTTTGGCTTCTTGGAGCTTCGAGTGGGGTCCCACCCCATGCCAGGGAAGTACTGAAACTCCCGGGTCAGTTTGTTAACCACTGGGCCAGCTGTCCCAGTGTTTAGCGCACTGGCCTTGGAGTTTCAGGATTACCCTGCCATGGGTTCGAACCCCACCTGTACTGTGATTTGTTTGCAATCATGTTATTACGATTTTGTGAATTAAAGTTAGGTTAGGTAAGGTTTGTCAGGAAACAGGACAAGTGTTTCCTGACGTGGGTCTTAAATGATGACCCCCCGTTGAAGCTTTTGGTCATAAGACCGAGGCCTTCCTCTGGCTTACCTGTCCACCCCTATAAAATTTATGGTCATAGTTGTAAGTTAAGAATCCGTGAAGGTGTTGCAGTGTATGGTAGAGGCGTTAGCTGGATCGTTCTTTTAGCAGTTACCAGGAAAGTCTGGTCACGAGTTGGGCTACAAGGGCATGACAACAGCCGAGTCCGGTTAGTGGTAAACCGCAGGTAATGTTATAAATGTGTCGGTCGTGAGAGACAGACAGGAAGGAATGCTGAGGTAGTGGGCAAGTCTGATAAGAGAGCTGGGGAGAGGACAGTGGAGAGAAGACAGTGGGGAGAAGCCAGTGGGGAAAGCTGGGGAGGAGGACAGTGGGGAGGGCTGGGGAGGAGGACAGTGGGGAGGGCTGGGGAGGAGGACAGTGGGGCGGGCTGGGGAGGAGGACAGTGGGGAGGGCTGGGGAGGAGGACAGTGGGGAGGGCTGGGGAGGAGGACAGTGGGGAGAGCTGTGGAAGAGGACAGTGGAGAGAGCTGGGGAGGAGGAGAGTGGGGAGAGCTGGGGAGAAGACAATGGGGAGAGCTGGGGAGAGGACAGTGGGGAGAGATGGGGAAGAGGACAGCGGGGAGAGCTGGGGAAGAGGACAGTAGGGAGAGTTTAGGGAAGGCTGGGAAAGGCTGTGTCGATGCGTCAAGCACTGAGGCAGAGTGACATCAAACGAAGGTAGGTTTAGGAGCTGGAAGACTGTGGTGCTCATGATCTTACCTCGTGATCGTGGTGTTATCTTATCTGGTGATCTTATGGTGATCTACCTCGGTGATCTGGGGAAGGGACTTGTGGTGATCTTCCTGACGTGGATACTGTGTTGGTGTATCTTATCGGTGATCTTGTGGTGTTATCTTACCTCGGTGATCTTGTGGTGTTATCTTACTCGGTGATCTTAGGTTTTCTACGGGATCTTGGTGTATCTTACCTCGGTGATCTGTGCTAGGTGTTATCTTACCTCGGTGATCTTGTGGTGTTATCTTACCTCGGTGATCTTGTGGTGTTATCTTATCTCGGTGATCTTGTGGTGTTTTTACCGTGTGACTACTCGGTGATCTTGTGGTGTTATCTTATCTCGGTGATCTTATGGTGTTATCTTACCTCGGTGATCTTGTGGTGTTATCTTACCTCGGTGATCTTGTGGTGTTATCTTACCTCGGTGATCTTGTGGTGTTATCTTACCTCGGTGATCTTGTGGTGTTATCTTATCTCGGTGATCTTATGGTGTTATCTTACCTCGGTGATCTTGTGGTGTTATCTTATCTCGGTGATCTTGTGGTGTTATCTTATCTCGGTGATCTTGTGGTGTTAGCTTATCTCGGTGATCTTGTGGTGTTATCTTATCTCGGTGATCTTGTGGTGTTAGCTCATCTCGGTGATCTTGTGGTGTTATCTTATCTCGGTGATCTTATGGTGTTATCTTATATCGGTGATCTTGTGGTGTTATCTTATCTCTGATCTTGTGATGCTTGTCTCGTGATCTTGTGGTGTTATCTTACTCGGTGATCTTGTGGTGTTATCTTATCTCGGTGATCTTGTGGTGTTATCTTATATCGGTGATCTTGTGGTGTTATCTTATATCGGTGAACTTGTGGTGTTATCTTATCTCGGTATTTTGTGGTGTTATCTTATCTCGGTGATCTTGTGGTGTTATCTTATCTCGGTGATCTTGTGGTGTTATCTTATCTCGGTGATCTTGTGGTGTTATCTTATCTCGGTGATCTTGTGGTGTTATCTTATATCGGTGATCTTGTTGTGTTATCTTATCTCGGTGATCTTGTGGTGTTATCTTATCTCGGTGATCTTGTGGTATTATCTTATCTCGGTGATCTTGTGGTGTTATCTTATATCGGTGATCTTGTGGTGTTATCTTATATCGGTGATCTTGTGGTGTTATCTTATCTCGTTTTTTTGTGGTGTTATCTTATCTCGGTGAGCTTGTGGTGTTATCTTATCTCAGTGATCTTGTGGTGTTATCTTATCTCGGTGATCTTGTGGTGTTATCTTATCTCGGTGATCTTGTGGTGTTATCTTATATCGGTGATCTTGTGATGTTATCTTATCGCGGTGATCTTGTGGTGTTATCTTATATCAGTGATCTTGTGGTGTTATCTTATCTCGGTGATCTTGTTGTGTTATCTTATCTCGGTGATCTTGTGGTGTTATCTTATCTCGGTGATCTTGTGGTGTTATCTTATCTCAGTGATTTTGTGGTGTTATCTTATCTCAGTGATCTTATGGAGTTATCTTATTTCGGTGATCTTGTGGTGTTATCTTATCTCGGTGACCTTGTGGTGTTATCTTACCTCGGTGATCTTGTGGTGTTAGCTTATCTCGGTGATCTTGTGGTGTTATCTTATCTCGGTGATCTTGTGGTGTTATCTTATCTCGGTGATCTTGTGGTGTTATCTTATATCGGTGATCTTGTGGTGTTATCTTATATCGGTGATCTTGTGGTGTTATCTTATCTCGGTGATCTTGTGGTGTTATCTTATCTCGGTGATCTTGTGGTGTTATCTTATCTCGGTGATCTTGTGGTGTTATCTTATCTCGGTGATCTTGTGGTGTTAGCTTATTTCGGTGATCTTGTGGTGTTATCTTATCTCGGTGATCTTGTGGTGTTAGCTCATCTCGGTGATCTTGTGGTGTTATCTTATCTCGGTGATCTTATGGTGTTATCTTATATCGGTGATCTTGTGGTGTTATCTTATCTCGGTGATCTTGTGATGTTAGCTTGTCTCGGTGATCTTGTGGTGTTATCTTACCTCGGTGATCTTGTGGTGTTATCTTATCTCGGTGATCTTGTGGTGTTATCTCAATGGCAGCAGATTTCATCAATTTTCGTTTTAGGAAGGAAATGTCTATATAGCCGGAATAGTTTATAAAACAGTTTATTAAATTAAGCTGTAGACACGACATTTGGGTAGGAACCAGGTCATAGGTCACGTTATATTTTGAATACCTACTGGTTTAAGATTAATTAATCCATGGAACCGTAAATGGGCGAAACGTGTTTAGTTAAAGTTCCACAGTGCTGAATTTGTCTCTCTTTACGTACTTTAGGTTAAGTCGCCACAAAGACAATTTCTGGCTCTACCTTGAAATTTCGAGTCCAATGTTTTTATTAATTGTCTTACAAGGTTATTGTGATAAAAGAACCTTCCATTGAACATTCTTATTAGCGTAAATGTGCAACCAGAATGAACAAGTACTGTATTTAGAAGAAATTGCACATTATATATATTTTTTGTGGGGGGGGGTACCTATATATATTAACATTACCTCATTTATGGAAATTATTTTTTTCAACTTCGGTTGTATCCTCGACTGGATGATTGATGCTGACCCAGATGTAAATAAAAATAGGTGCTAGAATTATCATGTCTCTTTCTGGGCTTCAAAAATGAATATCACTGCAAAGGTGTAACTCGTAGTGTCATAACTATCCTCTCAGATTGCAAAGGGCATTTAGACACTGTACATGGCTTCGGAAAAAAAATATAATGTATTGTGGAAGGTTACGTTGCATTCCATACTTCAAAAAACATGACATTTGTAGATTCCTAAATGAAAGACAATAGTGAGAAGAGAGAGTTGACAATTGATTCGAAGGAGACCCCAGAAACCCTCTCCAGGTATACTCTCCAGGTATATTCTCCAGGTATACTCTCCAGGTAAACTCCGGGTATACTCTCCAGGTATACTCCGGATATATCTGGTGGGCAGCTATGCTCACAGAAATGTTAAATATAGTGCTACTTTTAGAATTTGTATGAAGCAATGAGAGGTTTATATTCAGTTGAAGTAATGTCATGTAAACACTTTTAGAAAGACAAAGGATGACAGAAAATCGAAGCCTTCATAACACAGTGATTCACAAAATTGTAGTGACACGAGTGCAAACAAATCATACCACGGGTGGGGATAGAACCCGCGATCAGAGAGTCATAAAACTCCAGACCGACGCGTTAGCCACTGGGCCAGCTGGCTACAATAAGATTCATCCAAGTATTGTAGCCAGCTGGCCCAGTGGCTAACGCGTCGGTCTGGAGTTTCAGGACTCTCTGACCGCGGGTTCTAACCCCACCCGTGGTATGGTTAGCACAGTCATATATTTACTGTACTGCTGAAACTGTAAATTTTAAAATGTGAAAGAATATTTTTTTTTACACCAAAATTCTTGAAAATTACACAAATTTGATAATGATGAACAGGAAATTAATGTCTGATGATGCAAAGAATGTTAGAATCAAATTACAACTTAAAACATTTCATGAAAATGAATGATATTATGTTATTAAATAAACTAGTAAGACTTTACTGTCTCGTATATAATCTACATTGAAATTAGGAGAAAATCAGACAGTAAGTAAATTGGTTAGTAATTACATTCAATTTAAGAGTTCGTACATAAACTATTTTTTTTAACAAGGTTTTTGAGAACAGAAGTTATAGACACATAAAAAGAACAGAAGTTATAAACACATAAAAAGAACAGAAGTTATAGACACATAAAAAAGAACATTAGGAAGATTTAACCTATGATAATCCAATAAAGTCAAACATTGTGACTTAATTCTGACCAGAAGAGTCATTGTCCAATTATTTCAAACAACCAATTTGATTAATAAAATAGGCACCTTATAATTTACACGACCTTACATCACTTCCGTAGAGGAATACAAATCAACACTAAGATCGAAACGTTGACCCGAAGATTTATTTCCCAGTTATTGAACAGTAATGAAAAGTTATATTCATTCCATTTGATGCATCAACCATTAAAGATTGATGACATTGACAACTGTTTTGTAATCAAATTTGTAATCAAATTCGATCTAAGCAAGACCAGTTCCATGGATCAAAGCCCCTCCAGAATCAAGGTAAGATAATGCAATAATGTGAAATAATATTATATCAATAAAATTAACATCTAAACACACTGTTAACATTAACAAATTTCAACGTTTCATAACGAGTGATGAAAAGTAGAACCCAGGGAAATATATATTCTACGTCACATTGTCCTAAGGTCACCCACGCATGCAAATAATCCCATGAATCTTGTCCTAAATTCAGTGCCACATTGTTGAGAGTTTGATGTCGATCGAATAAGGCGTTCTTGAGAGATAGAGAAAATATGTTGGTGGGAATATTTTTGAAAATAATTGTCTTCATTCAATTTACAAATGCCTTAATACCGCTATTTTTTTCAGTATTCTTATATAATTTATATTCTATTTCAAATTCTCTAGAAACCTATAAGAAAGATATTTTATTTATATATTTTTTAAGAAAATTCAATATTAATTTTTTTTAAATTGGTAATTTGGCACCAACACAGCCAAAAAAAATAAATACAAAATTACTTCCAATTACGATAGACCAGAATTTACGGTTAGAATAAAATCAGATGGGACTTTCATTAGTTAATACAAGACAAACAGTTTGTGTAATGAAGTTGGTAAAATTAAAGTTACACATCTCGAAATGAAGGCCAAGTTTTCTTTCAGTAAAATTCATCTACAGTGATAGACTGAAGCCAAGTTTTCTTTCAGTAAAGTTCAGCAACAGTGATAGACTGAAGCCAAGTTTTCTTTCAGTAAAGTTCATCTACAGTGATAGACTGAAGCCAAGTTTTCTTTCAGTAAAGTTCAGCAACAGTGATAGACTGAAGCCAAGTTTTCTTTCAGTAAAGTTCAGCAACAGTGATAGACTGAAGCCAAGTTTTCTTTCAGTAAAGTTCAGCAACAGTGATAGACTGAAGCCAAGTTTTCTTTCAGTAAAGTTCAGCAACAGTGATAGACTGAAGCCAAGTTTTCTTTCAGAAAAGTTCAGCAACAGTGATAGACTGAAGCCAAGTTTTCTTTCAGTAAAGTTCAGCAACAGTGATAGACTGAAGCCAAGTTTTCTTTCAGTAAAGTTCAGCAACAGTGATAGACTGAAGCCAAGTTTTCTTTCAGTAAAGTTCATCTACAGTGATAGACTGAAGCCAAGTTTTCTTTCAGTAAAGTTCATCTACAGTGATAGACTGAAGCCAAGTTTTCTTTCAGTAAAGTTCATCTACAGTGATAGACTGAAGCCAAGTTTTCTTTCAGTAAAGTTCAGCAACAGTGATAGACTGAAGCCAAGTTTTCTTTCAGTAAAGTTCAGCACAGTGATAGACTGAAGCCAAGTTTTCTTTCAGTAAAGTTCATCTACAGTGATAGACTGAAGCCAAGTTTTCTTTCAGTAAAGTTCAGCAACAGTGATAGACTGAAGCCAAGTTTTCTTTCAGTAAAGTTCAGCAACAGTGATAGACTGAAGCCAAGTTTTCTTTCAGTAAAGTTCAGCAACAGTGATAGACTGAAGCCAAGTTTTCTTTCAGTAAAGTTCAGCAACAGTGATAGACTGAAGCCAAGTTTTCTTTCAGTAAAGTTCAGCAACAGTGATAGACTGAAGCCAAGTTTTCTTTCAGTAAAGTTCAGCAACAGTGATAGACTGAAGCCAAGTTTTCTTTCAGTAAAGTTCAGCAACAGTGATAGACTGAAGCCAAGTTTTAAACAATTTCTGTAAATAAAAATCACACAGATGCACCAATTCAGACTAAATTGATAGCGGACATTCAAATGTTTAATTTTTTTAACTAATTTACTATACTGATAATTTGAGCTGAACACGTCGGATTATACAGCGCATAGGGGGGGGGAGGTATTCAGGCACAATTCAGGGAACCAGAGAACAGATCCAATTCCCTAGATCAAGAGCCTCTCACCAGCGTCAAGGAACCTCCCTTGAGGGGGCACACAAAGTAACATTAACGGGTATTATCTGTTAAATTCTGAAGCCGTTCACAAGAGGTCTGCTGAAAAATATTAACGTAATTAAATGAAAATAAAAATTTAGTACAATTTAATGCATAAATGAGCAAACACGTCGAATTAGGAGGGACCTTTTTTGCATTTTAGAAACTATGCCACTAAGGATTTTGGAAGTTTTCCGACGCCACTTTAAAATGCTGGCATAGGGTTCAAGAACTTTGGTCATAGGGCATTTACGCGTGCAAATTCTTCAAAGAATTGGAACCCTCGCTGCCCTACGCAAGCGCATAAAATTAGAGGTACTTTCAATGATTGTTTTTTCGAATTATGGCCGAAAAAAAAGCGAAAAATTAGTGGAAGAAAGAAAAAGAATTCTGGCAACCACTTTAAGGTCCTTCTTCAGGAATGTCTAATAATTCGGGCAATGAATATATATATATATATATATATATATATATATATATATATATATATATATATATATATATATATATATATATATATATATATATATATATATATATATATATATATATATTATATATATATTTATTTATTAACATATCGGCCGTTTCCCACCAAAGCAGGGTGGCCCAAAAAAGAAAAACTTTCATCATCATTCACTCCATCACTGTCTTGCCACAGGCATGCTTATACTACAGTTACAAAACTGCAACATTAACACCCCTCCTTCAGAGTGCAGGCACTGTACTTCCCATCTCCAGGACTCAACTCCGGCTTACCGGTTTCCGTGAATCCCTCCATAATTATTACCCTTCTCACGCTCCAACAGCACGTCAAGTACTAAAAACTATTTGTCTCCATTCACTCCAATCAAAAACGCTCACGCATGCTTGCTGGAAGTCCAAGCCTCTTGCACACAAAACCTCCTTTACCCCCTACCTCCAACCTTCCCTAGGCCGACCCCTACCCCAGGCCGACCCCTACCCCGCCTTCCCTCCACTACAGATTTATACACTCTCGAAGTAATTCTATTTTGTTCCTTCCTTTCTACATGTCGAAGGCACATCAACAACCCCTTCTCAGCCCTCTGGATAATAGCTTTAGTAATCTTGCACCTCCTCCTAATTTCCAAACTACGAATTCTCTGCATTATATTCTCACCACACATTGCCCCCAGACATGACATCTCCACTGCCTCCAACCTTCTCCTTGTTGCAACATTCAGCAATCAATCAAAGTGGGGTTTACAAATTATGTTATTTATATATAACAAAAAAGGCACAATACCGTGACTGGAACAATACACACTCAACCCGCACATATAAAAGAGAGGAGCTTACGACGACGTTTCGGCCCGACTTGGACCATTTACAAAGTCACACTAACACACAGAGACAGAGGAAGGGTATTTATAGGCAGGCAGACAGGGAAGGGTACAAGAGAGTGGGGTAATGATGGAGTAGTGGAAGTAGTAGTAGTAGTAATGGTAGTAGAGGAGACAGTCATATGGGAAGAAGCACTGCAATGAGGCTAGCGGCCCGCAAGGGTGGTACGAGAGGGAAGAAAAGCGAATAAAATGAAGGAAAATACATGGCAAAGAAAAGAAAGAAAGGAAAACCCATAGGAAGAAAAAAGGAGAAGGGGAAGAGAAGATAGGGAAGGAATCAGGTTAAGTCACGGGTGTTCTGAAGTTTAGAGCATTTAACAATGTAATGAGAGAGGAAAGCATCAACAGAGACAAAGCCAGGGCTAAGATTCATACAGGGAAAGTTGTGTATAAGGGAGGATTCAACCAAGCGGCGACTATGAAAGTTGGACGTAGGGTAGACAGTTTTAGCAGAAGACCAATCAATGGGATGACTGTGATCTTTGACATGACAGAAAAGAGCATTATTAGTGTCGGCAAGCCTAACACTATTTTTGTGCTCCTTGAGTCTGTCAGAAAGAGATCGGCCAGTTTCTCCGAAGTACTGAAGAGGACAGGAGGAGCAAGAAATAGAGTAGACACCAGGAGAATCTGTGGAGGGAGGGGAAGTATGAACTAGATTAGTGCGAAGAGTGTTAGTCTGACGAAAGGTAAGTTTGATGTCTAAGGAACAGAGAGAGTTGCTGAGATTAGAGAGACCAGAGATGTAGGGAAGGCAGAGGACAGGAGAGTTTTCAGGAGTAGAGGGTTTAGGAGAGAAGAAAGTCCGTTTAGCACGAGAGAAAGCAGAGTCTATGAAATATGAAGGGTAGCCCAGGCGGGAAAATGAATTATGAATTATGTCTCTGTGTGTTAGTGTGACTTTGTAAATGGTCCAAGTCGGGCCGAAACGTCGTCGTAAGCTCCTCTCTTTTATATGTGCGGGTTGTGTGTGTATGTTATTTATACATTTTATGAAGTAATTATTACAAGAAGGCCAATAATATGCCTAGGCATGCCTAGGCATTTCAGGGCAGGCAGTCTGTTGCATGCAAAGAGTATGTAACCTTTATTCGGAGCATGTTAAACACACCCACATAGGCTCCCCTCCAACCAGCGAACCATCGTTAAGGGTTTGGTGATGGGGCCCCATCATCAAATCAACGACTCGGTTCAGCCAATTAAAATGCGAGTTTAACAATGACAAAGGTGACGTGGATACCACTCGCGGTTTGTCATTGAAATTCCTGCATAGAGCTGGTTGTGGAAAGTTGTCTGTCTTTTGGCTGCTGTTTAGCTTAGACAACTGTTGCGTGC